>VUQI01030156.1:47672-61828 GCA_015106735.1 Paratilapia polleni | reverse complement strand
AGGGGTGCGGAGGGGGGTACCGGGCTGGGTGTGAGAAACAGACTGGGAGAGCCGATCACAACACAAAGGTAGAAAAAAAAAGAAAATACAACCGAGAGGAGACAAGTATCCAGCTTCAGCGGCGCGGCTGCAGGAGGAGGCTCCGTCAGGCGGCAGATGCTTCAGATGTTTCCGCGCTTCACCGTGGAGCTCCTTCATCCCGATTCCTAATGTTTTATTCATTTGGTCCCGATAATTGTAATGCATTCTTAGGTCACAATTGTAAGAAAAAAAAAAAAGTGTGTTTTGGCATGCCAACTGGGCTTTTTGCTACTGTACCTAAAGGTGGAGAGAAATAATTATGTGGAACTAAAGCAAACTGCATGCCTGTGGCACTTTTTAAAGCTGTTCAGGAGCAAGAAAGTGCAAAAAGAAAATCGAGACCAAAAAAAAAGAAGTATAAAACAGAAGTAAACAGTAAATAAAAACCAGTGGGAAAGGGGAGTTTTTCATTTTAAAAACTGTATTCCCACATGCACCACTGCAAAGCAGATTGCTTAATCACACAATGTTCAAGAGATGGAGAAAGAGGAGAAAGCGGAAAAAATAAGTAGGAACCAAAAAGAGAACAGCACAGAAAGTAGGGAACTCAAAGGACAAAAAGATTAAATATAGGCTATATAAAAGGAGAAATAAGAAAAAAGTAAAAAGTCTGGGTAAGTAACAAAACAGGGGGTTATTTGTCAGTGTACTGAATGATGACTGCAAAGCTAATTGACATAATTAGTAACTCTTTAATAGTTATGCACTATACTGCCAAAGGGGAATGAGTGCAAGGAAAAAAAATGGGAAAAAAGACAAAGAACAGCACAAAAACGTAAGAAAAAAAAATCAATGGGAGAAGGAAACTTTCCTTTTGAAATCTTATCCTCATCTATTTTGAAAGTACATTAAACTCCAAATCAGTATTTGAGTAGTAAGTAGTAAGTGAGGCTTGTTTACCACTGTCCTGAGTCAGTAAGGAGCTAATTACAAAGTGCACTTAACAGCAAGGTAAACTGCCATCCATTTTCATTTTTCCAATAGACAGAATAAAAGACTGAAAAAGACTAATAGTAAATTTGCTTAAAAAAAAAAAAATAATCAGAAAATTGTGAACCATCACAATAGTAGAAAAAATAGTTTTAGTAAAAAATGTCAAAACAGTAAAATTCCACTTCTAAAATGTGATTTTCTCTCAGGATTGTGATTACCTTCAGGTTTTGGATTATTGGTCAGACAAACAAGAACACGTGTGAATGAGAGTGAGACAGGTGTAACCGTGAAGATGCAAAAGGCAGAGGTAGTGAAGGTGTATGAATTTAAATACCTGGGGTCAACCACCCAAAGCAACGGGCAGTGCATAAGAGAGCTGAAGAAGAGAGTGGTGAGGTGGAGCAGGTGGAGACGAGTGTCAGGGGTGGTTTGTGACAGAAGGACAGCAGCAAGAGTGAGAGGGAAGTCAAGATGGTAGTGAGACCTGCTATGATGTATGGTTTGGAGACGGTGGCACTGACAAAAAGACAGGAGGCCGAGCTGGAGGTGGCAGAGCTGAAGATGCCAAGATTTTCTTTGGAAGTGACCAGAATGGACAGGATTAGAAATGAGTACATCAGAGGGACAGTTCAGGTCGAGCAATTTGAAGACAAAGTTAGAGAAGCAAGGCTGAGATGGTTTGGACATGTGCAGAGGAGGGATAGTGGATATATTGGAAGGATGTTGAATATGTAGCTGCCAAGCAGGAAGAGAAGAGGAAGACCACAGAGAAGATTCATGGATGTAGTGAAGGAAAAATGCAGAGGGTTGGTGTGACAGAAGAGGATGCTGGGGATAGTGAGATGGAGGCAGATGATCCGACCCCTAAAGAGAGCAGCCGAAAGAAATAGAAGAGATCAGACAAAGAAAGAACAGTAAGGGACTGCAAACCTCCCCCTAGGCTGGAAATTCCCTCCGAGCTGTTCATTAATTGAGTTCCTGGGTCCAGGTGGGCCAAACCTCACCTCTAATAAAAAATTTCATGCAAATCTGTCTATACCTTTTTGAGAAACCTTTGGTTTTTTTTTTTTTAAACACAGGGAATGAGGGACTTCTTTTTGTTAAGCTTATTTGCCATGGTATTGTTGAGCCAAAAACTGAAAGCATCGCTAGTGCAGGGTTGAAAGGCAAATTATCATCCTCAGTCTCACTTTTTGACATTTGACAAAATGGTTAGCAAAAGGGAAAAGAGAGAGTAAAGCGTGCAGAAAATGAGTAATCAGTAACAGAACAAAATAACAAAAAGAATAACACAAAAAAGCACATCACATGTACACTCTAAAGCAAATCATTATTAGCACTTTTCTAGTCAACTATTCAAGAGAGAGAAAAGATGAAAGAACATTTTAAAAAGAAAACTGCAGCGAGAAACAAGGAATATGACTCAAAGGGAAATGACAAAGGTGAGAAAAAGAAGAAAGGATGGGGGAAATTTTTCAATTCAAGAAGGAAAAGAAAGGACACAAAAGGATGAGACAGGACAATAAGACAGAAGTCAAGAGTTTTGTTATTTAAAAGGGAAACTTTATTAAGTCCAACAATAAAATACAAAATACATCTCCCCACATGAGAAAAACGAGTTAAACAAAACTTTTCAAACAAGTTTCAGACAAGAAAAATAATTCTGATGCCCCCCCCACTCCCACCCTCCACCTCCTCAGAAGCTTCACTGCGCTGCCTGCTGGGCCTGACGCCGCAGCAGCACGTAGATCTTCTCTTTGATCCAGTCCTTGTTGTACGGCTGGTACGTCTGTGTGTCGGCGCGATACCTGAAGCAGCACGAGAAATTATCCTCAGTTTTCATTTTTCTTCCCCTCTGGTCTGCCCTGGTCACTCAATTTTTGAATAAAGAGACGCATAAAACATGCAACACTTGCAAATAAGTGACCCAAGGAGAGACTTTCCTTGTAGATGTCTTCTTGCTCATAGGTTTGAATCTCCCACTTTCAAAATAAAAAATTGCCCTAAATCAGCTGTGACTTAGACAGTGGGTTTCATCTATGCAGATTATTGCAGTTGGCTTGTTCTACATCTCTGTAAAGCTTGACGTGGTCGGCACTCACTGTAATGAGCATTAATGGAAATATTGATCGAAACATGGAAGTTTAGATTTGCCCATTCCTGCTAGATGCACCAGATAAGCTGGAAGCAAACACTCTTTAGAAGGCAAACTTATTTCCAAAAACTTTGTGTCAAATCAAACTATGTTACAAAACAGCTGGAGATATCCCTCTAGGGTCGCTCTATGAATAATCTAAATGTTTTGGTGACTTTGTGATAGAGAAATTAAAATGAAGGACACAACACAACTCAGCAGATATAAGAAAAAAGTTCTACCATCATCAAAAGATATGGGTTCTAAATAATTTGACAACAGATCTTTGGAGGAGGAGGGGATGATCTGTTTTTCCTCAAGAAGACAAAGCATGTATTTAACTGGTCGTGCCTCACTATCACTTCATTATGCTCCAAATAAGGTCATACAAACTACACAAACAGGATGCAATGATATAATAATAAACAATTAAACTGTGGGGTATGTGTCAACCTCTACATTTTTTTTTAATCAGTATGTAAATGCAATTACTTTAAAACAGTGATCAAATGCTAACATCTAAACAACGCTTAAATGGCATTTTTCTGGATTCTAGTAATAAAAAGTAAAATCCATTTAAAAATCTGTTAGTAGTTCACTATAGACACTTTTATTTTATGTAAAGCTAAAATAAAAGTGTTTATATCAATTTAAGGATACTGGAACCAATATTTCCACAAACAACAAAAGTAGCATGACGTAGCTTTGATTTGTGTGATGTTGCCTCCAATTTAAAACATACACGATAAGCTACTGGATGACCATAATGGATTTTACTTTGCAGTTCCTCGCTAACTGCTTTGGGATGGCCACAGTAGGGCTGCTCGATTATGGCAAAAATCATCATAAAAGTTATTCTGGTAAATACTAAGATCATGATTGTTTAATATGATTACTCAAAGATTTTGTAAAAAAAAATAAAAATAATTTTTTTTTTAACCTTAAAAAGACCATAAACGTGTCCTTTTAATTTAATTCAATGACAAAAACTAAATAAATAAACATGAACTGAATTGAGTGAATCTGGACTTTTATGGAGAGGCAAAAGCAAAGGAAAAGCAAAATAAGAGCATTATAGCAAAACAGATATATTGATTATGTTGTTTTAATATTCGGTGGAATGAAAAATTGTAAATTTTCATTAACGGTACAGCCCTAGCACAACGTACGGTGCACCTTCGACAAGGATTTGAAGAGGCAGAGATTTGAAATGTTTAGGCATAATTTTAGTTTAATGCTTCGTCTCTAAAATTAAATAATTCTACAGGAAAGTCTGCATTGTACTTTCATAGAAAAAGTCTCTCATTGATGTGAGCAGGTTTTGACTTAAAAGGACTTCCGTCACAAAACAGCAACGATTAAATGTGTTGTTTGGAGTCCAATACAATGTTATATTATAATCAGTTCACACTGAGGGGATGCCATTTGTTTGATCACACAAGTTAGGTGCACAGATTTAGAAGACATGCACAGGGTTGCATGAGACTAACAATTAAAAAAATTTAATGTCAAACTTACACCAAACAGCTGAGGTCAGCCAGGTCATCGATGAAGTCAAACAGCTGGCTGATGTCGTATGTTATTGACGGACTGTTGGGGTTCATTCTCTTTAAGTGCTCTTCATACATCTTACACACACCTGTGCAGGGGAAAATATAGTATATTACACTCCTTATTGTAAAACAGACCCCCCCTCTCTCAAAGAAGTCAACAATGAACGTGGTAATTAAACCATTTACAGAAGAAATACAAGTATAATGCAAATGAATGACTAAACATTTCTGTATTCGCTTGACAGAACATTTTGATTTCTGCTGTAATTATGGAATATCTTAAACATTTAGCATTGCATACTGCCACCGAATTGCCTGATAAATAGAATTAGGCATACTGCAGTAAAGACAACAACATGGCAACACACATTAATTGCTCCCAAAGTCAAAGGAAGAAAAGCGTGTTATTACAAACACGAGATTATTACCATGCCAAATGCTTATTTGAAAATTACTTGTTCAATGAACACACTTCATTGGGCAGTTTTACCTACAGTGCCTGACCCAGTACAACCAAAAGTTTTCTCATGTACGTAAACACAAGCTGCGTACATGACAGCTGATTATAACCAGGTATACCTTTACCACAACAGACTCTAGCTACGCGGGACGTTTTATGGAAACATTACCAGGTTTGACTTAGTAAGATTGCATCAAAAATTCCAAGTGGATGCAGGTAAACTGTGTACATGTAAATAACAAAAGCCTGGGAGTGTAATTACATGTCACTGTGGGAGTGTAATAGGCAAAGGGTAGCACACACAAGCACCATCAGCTTACCCTCCATACACTCATTGACTGATTCATAATCAGCATATGTCCTTCCCTCTGGCCTCTTGGTGGGCTGCACCAGCAGTATGGTGTGAGACTGAAAAACCAAATACATGTTGTTAGACTCTGATTACACCATTCATTTAAAAGTCTTAGTTCAACATCTTGAAACTATCTATTCTTTGGTTTGTGGGGGTGTACAGCTGTGTGGTATGTTTGATGGACATTGGGTACATACTTTATCAATTCAACTCCACCATTATTACTTGTGCTTACAGTACTGTGCCACACCTCATTTCTTTATATTTTACAAGGAAAATGTGAAGCAGCAAATAATTAAAATGTGCAAACATACATAGAAATACAGTATAAAAGACAAAAACTGAGTTTGTACAATTCCAATGAGCTTGAAAGTCAATATTTAGTATGACCACCTTTATTCTTCAACACAGCCTGAACTCTATTAGACAAGCTTTCTTGTAATTTCTTTAAGTAGTCTTAAATAGTTATAGGAATAGTTCTCCAGGCTTCTTGAAGGACATTTCAAAGCTCTTCTTTGGATGTTGGCTGCCTTTTGTTCCATTCTCTGTCAAGATGACCCCACGCTTACTTTTAAAGTTTTAAATGGTATAGCACCCAGCTATTTAACCAAGCTGCTCAGCTTATATAACCCCAAAAGAGCACTTAGATCATCAAGCCAGATGGTCTTAGTGCAGCCGAGGTCTCAATTAAAGCATAGAGGGGATTGAGCTTTTGCAGTGGCAGCCCCTAGACTCTGGAATAACCTGCCACTCGATATTTGTACTGCAGAGTCTACACAGTCTTTTAAATCTCGTCTGAAAACTCACTTTTTTACCTTGGCTTCTGATTCGAGTTCAGTTTGAGTCCCATCAGATTTTTTATGTTGTGGTGTCTCTTTGTTTTAGCTTGTTTTTAGTCCATTTTATTGTATTTGTCTGTTTTTATGTTTTATGTTATTGTATTTATTTTATTGATTGATGTTTTTTCCTGTTATTTTTAAACTAACTTGTAAATCCCTTTGATCAGCCTTGTTGCTTTTAAATGTGCTATATAAATAAAATTGACACTGACATTGACACACTGCTTCAATAATGTTGAGGTCCGGGCTCTGGAGAGGCCAATCCATGACTGATAGTGTTCCATTGAGTGTTTTTCTATCCAGGTATGCTTTTACTGCATTGGCAGTGTGTTTGGGATCATTGTCATGCTGAAAAATGCAGACCGTGCTGAGATATGCCAAGTTTTCGGCTAATAGATCTTTGTAAATCATCTTGTTGGTGCAAAAATATAATTTTATGCCTGTCAAACTGTGTTATCTTTGGCATTTTTCATAGATTCAGCTAAAGGAATGGGAACAAATTATGTGTTTTGTTTTTTGACAGGCTGCCAGTAACAAACTGCCTAAAGATACAATTTAAAATTGGTTCTTTGCTAATTTGTCTATTATGTGTAGACACGACACTTGTTCATCCCTTGAGTTAGGTGCCTTTTTGATGCTTGAATGTTTCATAGGTCAGTGTTAAGTGGCTTAAACAAAAAAACAAAACAAAACAAAAAACAACATTCCTCTGAAAATGGTTATGTACAAGAACTAGACTAAAAATGAGTGAAAAAGCAGCCAATGTCCAAAGAAAAACTTTGAAAGACCTTCAGAAAGCCTGGAGAACTATTGCTCAAGACCACGTTAAAAATGACAAGAAAGTCTGGCTCCTTGGAAGCAAAATATTAAGAAAGGAGGGGTGGCTTGAGATGTTTGCACAGTACTGTATGTCGTTTATGTTACTGGTTTTCAAATGTTTATACTTTCATTTCAGTTTGTTGTCTTTTAATGTAAGGCACACTGAGTTTTACATGCTATATAAATAAATAATTACATACATACAGAAACTCTATTCCAGCTGTTATAATCAATTTATCACACAGATAAAAGTATGATATACTTTTGCTCAAAGTTGCATGAATATTTACTATATTGCAATGCAATATTTTGGTTTTGTTTGTACAAACTTAGCAATTTTAGGACATTGATTTGACCTATAATGTCTAATTAACGAAGAATGACCTATTCTCCTGAAATTGCAGGACTAATGGAGGAATTTTCACCTTTAACATTTCAACATCGATCATACTTTTGCCAGTAATATGTTTGTATAAAGTAAACGTAAGCAATAACAACGACAGCAATTATAACTGACTGGAGAAAGATGAAATTTTCATATTTCAAAATTTAAACAGCCATTTTTAAATAAAGTCTAAACAAACACACCCGAGCCCACAGCTAACCATTCATCTCAATAAGCGTGCTAGCGTTAAAGAAACAGCGGTAAATAATTAATAAAAGTAAAAATAGCATCTTTCCCCCTGGGCTCGGGGCTCATTAAGTCGTGAATATGTGCTTCATCTTACAGTGAGGTTTGCTGGAGCCGAACGCCCACTCATGCTAACTATAAGCGTAACATCAAACACCCAATCTGCTGAAATGACACGTTAAAACCGACACACTGCTTTTACTTTGAATGGTCTTCGTACAAATCTTTCCTGTGAACACGGCATCAAAACGTACTAACCATGTTTTCAGTCGCTTTTGAGTCCGTTCCAGTGGGTTTTCTCAGCTCCTTGCTTCTTCTCCTCTGTTGACCTTTGTTACCCGGAAGAACAACGAGCTAAAAACAACCTGCCCTATTTTAATTCAGGCTAGCTCCTACCTGTTTCTTTCCTTGTTGCTATTTTAATTTGACTTTAGTTTAACAGCTAACACTGCATCGACGGCATCACACGCACGTTGGCCAGTTTATTTAACGCGACAGTGACATTATGCCTACGCAAATAAAAACAATAACGACTACAAATGAATATCAAGCAGCAGTTTTGATTGTGAACACTCCCTGATTCTGCAGGAAGTAGTTTCCAGCAGCGGCCGGATGTTCAGTGAGAAGACAGGAACAACAAAGAGGAGAAAGTCCCCGGTT
Source organism: Paratilapia polleni (assembly GCA_015106735.1). Taxonomy (NCBI): domain Eukaryota; kingdom Metazoa; phylum Chordata; class Actinopteri; order Cichliformes; family Cichlidae; genus Paratilapia; species Paratilapia polleni. The sequence goes on along the minus strand of VUQI01030156.1, from coordinate 53,366 downwards.
TCAAACCGACTCGAGAACACCAAATCAAAAAAATTATCTTGCGTTCGTAGCAGGTAGGTGTCATTCTTTTAAGAGTCTCCTTCAGGAACTGTATCAACTTTGGGCTACGGATGTTACCCAACGCTAACCTCCCACTGCGGCCGCAGCCTGCCCTGCCGTTATTACATTATTGGCTATCGTTAACTAGCCATTTTAGCGATTCTCCAATGATAAAATACCGCTGTAAGTCGTGAATGCAGCTAGATAATGAACGTTACCGCTCACTGGTTTCTGTATGATAGGCATGTAACGTCAGCAAGAAGAAGGCATTAGCAGTTTATCAAATAATAAAGATTTATGATTTCCCGGTGTTTAATCAGCAACGTGAACGTTACATTCTCACAGATTGTTTAGATGGGTTTTATGGTGTTCAAAGATGTTTTCACGTCTACTTTTAAATATAATAATATAATCCCCACGAGTCTCTGTATACATATGAAGAGTTACTAATCAAGGTAATCACTCCTTTTCTCCGAAGTGGTTGTGAGGTGAAGAAACACTACCTTTGTCCTGTTCAAAAATACATTTCAAAGTCAAGGCTAATTTGAGGCCCACATTTTACTGACACATCAGGTCGCTATCTCCTAAAAATTCTAATTCCTAAAAAAGTCTTTTCAAAATCCGGTTTTCTCTTTGTGATACAATCCCAGCACTGCAGTTCAGTAAGGAAAGCCTCTCTGTTTACATATAAAGAGTTTCACATTAAGAAGAGATATCCTCTTGATAATGTAACCTGATAATGTAAGCTTTGGCTGGTCTTTAAAATGATTTGGCTGATTGAGAAAAGTTGCAGTAAACAAGGAGTCATTTTAAACCAGTACAGAGAGGAGAAGTAACTTTTTGAATGAATTACACAGCTATTTTTTTTAAGTAACTCAAACTGTTTAAAATATAAGAAATAAAAAATGTGAAACAGTCCTTTAACATGATTGAATTCCAACCAATAAATCTGTGCTACTTTAATATTAGTGTTATCTTTGGTAACAGCAACATGCACATACAATGGAAAAGCTCCACAATAAGCTACATTTACTATGTGTTTTCTGACTTATTTTTTATCACTGCCTAGTGAATTTTGCATAACCAATTTGCCTAAAACAGGCTTATAATCTTTACAACATATACTGCCTCTGTCTTTACACCCTTGATTTAATCCTGTGTTGGTGCTGATTTACTTTACTGACCCATTTCTCTTTCATCAGGGTAAAAGAGTTTGGGTTTGCATGTGAGGACAAGAGTCTAGCGAGCCAACAATGGCGAACAATGCAGAGGATATCGAAAACAATATGGTCAGTATGAAGGAAAGTGTCTCAGTGACTCTTTATGCTGTATCCGGCTGTGTTAATATGTTGGGTAATGATTACCAAACAAGGTTTTCAGTGAGGGGGCAGTGATGAAAGAGTCATCTGTTTCTTAGTCGGTTTGTAACGTCATGCGCTGTGGAGGAGTTTTAATCAAATCATTTTATATGGCCTTTCTCATAATAAATTAACCAGGACAGGATGTTATATTCTGATAAGGAATGGTGCATTTTCACTGATAAGCTGTGACAGCAGAATCATTAGCCTTTAAATCCCAGGTAGTAGCATTAGGAACAGGAATGTTGGCTTCGTGCTCAGGAGTTTGCTGTTACTGTAAACAAAGGCGTTTCCTCCTTAGTGGAGTGAAAAAGTCAAAGTCCCCCTTTATTGTCATAGTCCACTTAGCCTTGTCCAATGTTTAGTGTACTCCACAATAATTGAACCCTTGCAGTACATCTGTATTTCAGTCTAGAGAACGCTTCATTTCTGTCTTCTAGCCAGATTTGTCAGAATGACAAGTCTGACTAGAAAGGGCATGCTGTTACAGTATCACTAAATACCTGTTTAATTTATTCAACAAAGTAGTCTGTATCTCTTTTGTCCTTGGGACCATCATTGGCCTTATTCCCGGGACTGAGACACAAAGCAGCGTACCACACAGTGAGGTCATTTTGCACAGCAGCCTGTTTTAGAGCTCTGGCAGCTTTCACTACTCAGATCTCTGGAGATGCCTCCTGTCTTCATTTCTGCGTACCTGGTGTGATTGCTTCATGTCTGGGCCGCCTCATGTCTCGACTCGTCTGGCAGCCTGACAGTTTTAGTTCACACAGTCTCCTTGAGTTGTGTCCTTATTTTGTCCTGACGGGACAGATCCTCAGGGTGAGTGGGAACAAGCACGCTGCTGTTATCCTTGGAAGAAGAGAGGTAGTGAGCCAGTTAAGCTTTGAAATGCAAATTTGGATGGCCTGATAACAATTTGTTTTAGTCTTTCACTTTTTTGGCAAGCATTCGTTTTCCATTTTAACTAATTAAATTGTTAAATTAAACCATTTCATTTGACAGTATAAATGTGTTTAACATGTGTTGATCCAGAACTTTTTGCAGAAATATTGTAAGATAGATTGGGCATGAGGAATCTTATTAGTATATCGATTCATCTTCTGGTGTTTTGATCTCATAAACATCTTTACATACATACGTTTTTTTAAAATCTTCGTTTCACCTTTGTCTTTACAAATTTATAAACAGTAAGTGTTCTCAGAAAAGTAATGTGGCTGTCCTCCCATATCGACAGGACCAACAGGAGGCCAATGCACACCCAGAACCCACCCAGCAACCACAGGAAGCTGGTGTGCCCAGAGCGCGGTCCAGAGGAGGTTCAGCAGCTGGAGGTGGAGCTGGTGGAGGAGGTGATGGCGGAGGAGGAGGTGGCGGAGGTGGCAATGGCAGCGGCCCCGAGCAGAACGGGCAGCCCCCCGCCACTCGCACTGCAAGAGTGGTGGAGAGAGAGGAGGAAGATGATGAGGAGTTGACCTTGAAATATGGGGCCAAGCACGTCATCATGCTGTTCGTTCCCGTGACTCTCTGCATGGTGGTCGTAGTGGCAACCATAAAATCTGTCAGTTTCTACACCCAGAATGACGGGCAGAGATTGTGAGTGTTATGGCCCATTTCAGACTGACTGTAATAGACAGGGAAATTAGGTGATCCAGCACTCATAGTAGAGCTGGTGTTTGAATAAAATGCAGTACAGCAGCACTGCCACTAGGTAGAGTTAATGTAATGTACTGTATATCCTTCCTGCATCATTTGAGCATGAAGACAGTAATGTAAATGCTTAAGATCATTATGGCAGAGTCTGAATTTGGCTCAGAACACAGAAGCATAACTTATATATCTTTAGCGTTTTTTTCTGAACAGTTTAACGCCCCTGGATTAGCAGCTTCCAAACTATAACAACAGCTAAAGGAAATATGTAATATGTGAAATAAATACTTTGTATCTAAAATGATAATGTGAGTTTATCATATTGCTTTTTCTTTACTGTTGTGTTAATTTCTATTCATGCGTCCATGTAATCTGTCCCTTCAGGATCTACACACCGTTCCCTGAAGACACAGACACAGTAGCACAGAGAGCCCTCAACTCCATCCTGAACGCCACCATCATGATCACTGTAATCATCGTCATGACTTTGGTGCTGGTGCTGTTATACAAGTATCGCTGTTACAAGGTACAGTAACACTTCTCACACGTTGCTGCACAACATTAGTATCATCCCAGAATATAAAAGTGTTTGATGTTTCAATAGGGCTTCTTTACACGATGTGCTTAGACTTGTTGAAGTGGGAAAAACACCTGCATGCTAAGAACATAGTGTCCATGGTAATTTAATGTTGTTATTTTTACATTTAGAGCTCAGGGAAAAAAACAAATACAGAAATCTCTTGTGGAAAAAAAACAAAGCAGGTTTCAACTTGTCTGTCAGGGCTCCAATCACGTTGTAAAAATATGTTTTCAGGAACTGTAACTGTCTCTGAAACAAAATTCTGGAGAAAATATGTAATGTATCAGAATTATAACCTTAAATTGGCCACATAGAAATATGTAAGGTGCTGCGGAAAATCAGTCCATCTGTCACTCATTCACTATTTTCCTGTAGCTACGAAGCTACGATCATTTAAGTAGCTTCATAGTGACTTAAATGATCATTGTTATTGAAAGTTGTAGTTTTTTTTGTTTTTAATCAATACTTGACTTTTACTTTTGCATTTATACATTTATTGAATTAGCAGACAGTAGTTAAAAGAAATAGACACCACTGTTTTTCTTTCCATTGCTGGAATGCACAGCATAGTGGATACATTTACACACTCAGAATTTGGACAGTAAAGTAAAATGTGAGGGAGAAAGTGTAATGAACTGTATAGTAAGTTAATTGTGGAGTGATTTCAAACACAACCAGGGTAATTTGCTCTCAATCGTGAGGTCTCTTGACAAAGTTATTGTGTACTCTGCTGGTCATCATACTGTTAAAGGGAACCTTTTATGCTTTTTCTTATTCTCATAATGTACAAAACATTACAGTAGTTTAGCTCATATTAAACATGGCCAAAGTTTCAAATAATGATGTCGGCCTGGGTACAAGTAAAAACTCCAAAAGCTCAGGCTTCAGACTACTCTAAATGCAGAACATTTTTTCTGTTCTTGGCTCTGTATGATGTCAGTAAGAGGATCTCCTTCATCATGTCATCTCAGGCACACGGCTCTACCCTGTTTTAACCTGCTGTTAAAACCTTCTGTTAGTGAAATGAGTACAGTTATATCACAGGATATCTGGGAAGAAATATGTACTGGAGTACATCTGATAACTAACTTCAATTATTTAAATGGAAAGTAGTTATGAGATTTTTCCAGACAGCAGCAATATTTACAAAAAAATAGTGCAGCATAGTCAAACGAATGTTGGAGAAAATGTGGGCCATGTGTTGGAGACCATACTCACATATTTTGGTCATGCCCTAAACTAAGAATGTTTTGGGAGGAGAGATTAAAGGTATTCAAAGAGGTATTACACTAAAATTTCATAAAGGACCCGAAATACCAGAGGCACTGATGGAAGAGCTCCACCGCACCTTCTAGGAAAACCGCTGACTGTGGCAATCAGGTGGATCACAGTTAAGTGGCTCAAACCTGATCCCCCAATGCATAACAATTAGGTTGAGAAGGTACGGGAGATATATCAGATGGAACAAATAACGTACTCCCCGAGACTTCAAAAATATATATTTATCAAACTATGGAGGCCAGCTATGACTGACTTAGTGTATTGATATGATCTTAAAGATCCGAAACAATACACACATCTGTGTCCTATAAAGTTACTTACTGCTCATGCACATACATACCAGTACCATACCACTATCTCTTTCTTTTCTCCCTCTAATGCCGTTATTTTTGCTTTTTTTGCAGCTCTTGTGTCATTTTCTTCTTTAATTGTTTGTTTTAATTCAATTAGTCTGTTTCATTATGTATCCATCTCCCTATTCTGCGTATTTACTTTAGCTGTTGTGTTCGGTCATTGTTACTATCAATATTTTTTTATGTATCTAACTATCCAGATACACGCAGTGTAGGTGAGGCTTAAAAATGTAAAAATGGAAGACGAGTGTTTGAATTGTACATGTAAACGGATAAAAGTTGAAATATAAATGAAAATTAAATTAAAAAAATATTCTGTTTGCGAGGGGCAGCCACTCAGAAGAAAGTTGTCTTCATGAGAGGGGGTTGTGAGCTAAACTAGCATGTGTTTTTGTTCTTTGTTTGTTGTTACTTAATGTGATATTCCTGTTTA
>VUQI01030156.1:28201-40155 GCA_015106735.1 Paratilapia polleni | reverse complement strand
GTGTGTTTTGTTTTTTTTTTTTTTTCTTTAATTTAATTTTTTTTTTTTGTAATTTATTTTTATTCAGATTTTTTTTTTTTTTTTTTTTTTTAAATAAACAATAAAACTGAAAAAAAAGAGGCTTTTTTTGTTTTGTTGTCACATGCAGTTTCTAATCAAACCTCTGCTTTTATATTCATTCTCAACCTGTACAACTGCTGGGACCAAAGTATGACACTGGAAGTGGTAAAAACTAAACACTGGTGACTGCTGGTGGTTTTGCTCTTTCTGCTGTTTGCATTTAAACTCTCAAAATAGTGAGTTCAGATCTTTGAGGCATGCAGGTAAACCCCCTTGTTTATACAACTCACTTTACATCAAGGCTAGAGTGAATGTAATAAACAAAATTTTGATTACCAGGATCATATACAGCATACCGTGCATACCAGTGGTTCTCAAAATTGAGTTCAGGGACCCCCAGGGGTCTGCAACCCATAGCTGAAGGGTTTGCAAAATCATCTGTTAAATATTAAATAAATATTAAAAGCTACTGATCTGATCCCACAATCGTACAAACTTCAGATCAGATATGATTGTGAAACATCAAGTATTTAGTCTGAAAATATTTAGCATGCAAATTGTTCTGTCTAAGAATACAAATTGTAGAAAGCTTACTGCATGCTTAATTGATAATGTTGGGATTACAACGGGGTCCTTGAAAAAATTGAAGGGATCTCTGCCCTTAAAAGAGAGTCCCTGGTATATACTAGTAGGATAAGTTATTGTAGCCTGAAGAACAGAAAGCCAGCCTTACATATTGGTGGGCTGCAGTTTGAAGAATGCAGGCATTTACTGGGTGAGAAAGACAAACTATTGATTTGCATAAATGGAAATGTATAATCTTTTTTGTCAAGAGGAAACTGTGCGACTTTTGTTCTAAATCAACCAACTTTTTTGAAGTCAGTTAAATTTCACACAATTCAAAGCAGGGGTGTGTCCGGAGGGGGGGAATCAGGTGGCTAATCTTACCCAAAGCCACTGGATGAGAGGATAGGACCAGTGTTGTAAAGTAATTTAATAGATTTACTTAGGAACTATGTTAAGTCAGGTGTTATACTATGTTCTACTCCAGTATATTTTGGATACAAATATTCTACTTTGTACTACATACCATTTGTTTCAAAACCTTAGTTACTTATTGTTTTACAGATTTTACAATATACAGTAGATGTATTAATATATTATACTGCATTATTATAAAAGTTACCCCCAGTGCAACTTCATTTAAGAAATCCTGGAAATACCCCTGATTGAAAGAGCTTTCTGGGTGACTGAAAAATTAACAGGACTGTAAAAACAGCTGGGATTATTTCTCACCAAGATACTAGTGAAATACCAAAAGCAATACATTGTCACTTGTAAAATGTATATAAAATAAATAGAGGATAAAAGATATTAAAATAAATTATTCTGTCCTTCACAAGTTCCCCTGACTATATGAGCAATATTATATGTCTAGAGAATTAAGACTGCAAAACTAAATGATCTGCTATTTCCTGCTTATGACACACAGGATGTTTGCAACTGGTTAAGGTGGAGACAATTTAAAGCCAGACATTTTAATCTGTGTTATATTTATGGAACCTATCATATGTTTTGGATGTAAAGTCTGAATCTCCCAGTCACAGCTGTCAGATAAAAATAGCAACAACGCAAAAAACAAAAAAAGAGCACTTTGCTCAAAAAAGTCTTAAAGTAGAGGAATCAGGATATAAAATTACAAACAAAAATAGTTTGCTTAGTAATTTCAGCACTTCAGTGCTTCATGAACTGCACAAAACAGAAGATAAAGTCTTTATTTCAGTTATACTATATTGTTCTCTTTTTCATTTCTGCTCCCCACAGAGGTCAGGATCAACACCACTGTGGGTGGTTTAAAACTTTCACATAGTTAAAAAAATTCTCTTGTCTTTTCTGATTTTCAGTGAGCGATCGCTCATGAGACTGACGTGGGTCAGTGGGAACATTGTGGAAATTCCTCGACGTGCTGGTAAACTGGCATCCCGCGCTCACCATCCCCGGATGCCAGCTGGCTGACAAACGCAGTTGGCATGTAGCCCGGAGCACTGGCCGCCTTTGCTGTCACCATGGGGATTGTTTGGCCTCGCTGGCCGGGACAGTGGCACAGTATGGCAGTTTACCCAGAATGTTTAACCTCATACTGTGACTTACCTAACAAGCCCTCAGTGAGGCCACCTTTTTGGCATGTGAATCCTGCAGCTACAGAGTTAATTCCATAATGCTTCCCTTGCATCGATTCCAGACACCTGCTCTGTTCACATTAGGTTACACCATGCACTTGAAAAGGTTTTGGGCTTCCTTCCAAATAAAGATTAGAATTTGTTCATGACCAACTTTTTCCCATTGGTGGCGCATTTCCACTGAAAGAAACATGAGCCTTCTGTTTTGTTTCTCTCCTTGCAAATATTAAAGAGACCTTCCAGGCTTATTTAAAGATGCATAAAAATGACATCTATGCTGCTTCAATCATGGAAAAATTCAGAATTTATGGATCTGCATTTGTGCAGTAATCTCCCCCAGACATTGATTTTCTTGTTACACTGTCACTTGTCAAGGTGTTGAGACATACAGTAAGTCAACAAGTGAACAATCAGTGTTTCAGAATAGGCAAGTGGAAGACTTCACAAGAGTGAGCTTGTGACACCTGGACAACTGGGTGAGAGCATCACAGAAATGGCAGATCTTGTGGGGTTGTCCGTCCTTTGACTACAACTAGTGAAGTGGTGACCTGGTCATGGGTGCCCAGGACTCATCGGTGTGTGTCTGGTGTGAAGACAGGTTCCTATGGTTCAGTCTAATAGAAGAGGTGACAGACTACGGAGTGCATCTCATAGTTGCAGACCAGTCAGAGAGCCCATGCTGACTCAATACAAGTTAGTCTTAGCTGAGTGAGCAAGCCTACAATGAGAGTCAAAATTGTAGCACAGAGCAATGGAAGAAGGATGAATCCAACTTTCTTTTAGATCATGTGTATGGCTGGGTGCATGCAGGTTTACCTGGGAAAGAGATGGGGCCAGGATGAACTATGGGAAGAAAGATAGCAGGTGGAGGTGATGCTGGGCAACGTTCTGCTGGGACACACTGGATCCTGGTATTCAAGATTATATTATTTTGAGTTGTACCTTAACATCTCAATCTGACTGAGCATCTGTGGGATGTTTTGGAAAAAACAGAGGTCAGGGGGTACTACACTATAGGCAGGTACTTTTAATAGTAATAGTAAGCCAAAAAATAAGACTTATGCTACATATGAAAGCTTCAGGTTTCCACATCACTCTTGTGTAAGATGCCTATTCCACCAGGGCTCACTGCTAAACTAGTTATGAATCAGTGATGCCTCAAACTCAAATTTAAGGTGTTACCAGAAACTTGAGAAAATGACCACTGGACAAACATATATTTTGATTTCAAAATACATATTACATTTCTTTGTGAGTTTTTAGGCTTCTTTATGGGGTGGGTGAGACCATGGAGTGAACTGAGCTAATCTGCCAATCACTGTCCTCTGGTGGGACTCTGGTGGACTTAGCCAGGAGACTTTGTGGCTGTGTGTCACACCTGTGCGCGTAAGAGGTTTCCCAGGATAGCACTGCTAAGGGGATTACCGTGCAGGGAGGGACGTCTGCTCCATGTGAGACATGCAAGTAATTGTGGATTAGACTTCATTAATCGCTCTACACAGGCAACTAACACAGACACTGAGCGACACAGGAGAAAAGACACAAAGCTTGGACAAAAAGAGTAGAAAAGCCTGTAAAGGGGAATAAAAAAATCATCAAAGATGTCTAAGGACAAGCTGGAGAGCCTTGTGAAGCGCATGGAGGAGACACTCTCGGAGATGGAGCAGCTGAAAATGCACTGTGGGCGGCAGAGTGAGGAGCTGAGCCAGCTGGTGGTGGAGCTCCGGCGAGAGAACCAGGAGCTGGTGGAGAAGTACAGCCAGCTCGCTGCGGAGATGAAGGAAGCCAAAGAGATTATAGAACAGCTACAGGACACAAAGTACGCCTTCAATGCAAAAGAAAGACAAGCGCAGAAGCTCAGCAGGCAGCTCTGAGGGCCCACATGTACAGTGGAAACCTGATGTGATCTGGGTGTCCTGAAAACAGAATCCTGGAGGAAAAACCAGAGTGCAAAGCGGATTGAAAAACAAACTGCTCGCTGGAGAAGATTTCTAGAATATGGGTGGGCATGCAAGTTAAACTGGGCACAGCTGTTTTCTGTAACATATAGAGTTGTTTTCTGAGTGAACATATGTGTACATTTAATGCCTGTGGCAGCGTGGCTATAAAGCTTAGTAATTTGAATGTAACTTAAATCGTGTGGCTTAGAGTCCTTTTAAAGCTGCAGCTAGACATAATGACCAGGAATTAAAACTGAAAGTCTTTAAGAAATGTGGATGTGGAAAATGTGGATTTGAAAATGGGTTTTTCAAAAGTGGGTGAAGATTATGCACAGAGTAGAATTATGCTCATTAGGTTTCTATAATTAAAACAACAACATTCCTGGAGGCTAGGATGCACTTCCCTGTAAAGATTTTACTGGATAAAAGCCAGTGGACATTATTTTTAAGTGGGTGGTCACCTATTTTTGGTTGTGTCAAGTGCTAAAAATACCTTGTTATCCCTCTTGCCCCACAGAAGGAACGCAAGTACAAGAAAAAGAGAGAAAATGTGCTTTGATGTGTCATTTATGTCCCATAATAAAACCTGTTGTTGTTCAACATTTTTAAATTCAGCAAATCCTTAGCAGATTTTTGAAACTGACAGTTGCTCATGTTGAAGGCTTTTTTCATCATGTATAACATTTACAAAAACCAATCAATGCTATCGAAAGCACAAATTTAGCACAAATTCACTCATGTAAGACTGTTGGAAAAAATGTCAGAGCTAAAGCTGCAAACCAGACATATCATCTTTCTTACTCTTTCTTTCCTGTGAAAACCTGGTGCCTACATTACCCATAATGCACACTGCAATACTGACAGTTTGGTCAGAGATTCGAGCATGTTATGCCAGTAATGGTCAAAGACTGTATAAAATAAAGCCGATGCAGCCAAATGTGTATGTGCCTTAAACCTGAATTCCTTCTGTAAGCCAGCAGGTGGCGACTCTGCTGGTTGCAAAAAGAAGTCCAGCTGTATAAAACGTTATGAGAAATTAGCCTAATTCTCACTTGATTTGTTACCTCTGTAAACACTTTCCTCAGAAGTTCATGTTGTCAATTGTTAGTTTAAATTCTCATTGAATATCATCTGGTTTTAACAAACCCAGATGGGGTTTGTTGCCAAGCACATTCTTCAAAACAGTGCACAAACCAGTCTATGAGTATGGATAATGGATCTTAAGCCTTCTCAAGCAGAGATAAGGAGCAGACTCAGTATGGACAAGTGTACAAAAAGTCTTTCTCTTTCAAATCTTATATGTAGGATTTTGTTGTTTTCTATGTTTCCCCATAAGAGTAAAATGCCATAGAGCTGTTTTGGAAAAAAAACTGACCAGTCACATCTCTGCTGACATCTTGTGAGGTAGCTTCTGCCAATGTGCACAAACTCTTAAAAAATGTATTCCACATCTTTGACTTGAAATCATCGTTAGATGTTAATGTTTGGTTTAATTTACTGTACAGAAAACATTTACCTTTAATGCATAGTGTGTAAAGCACACTCGGACCATAGTTTGTCCTGAAGTCTGAGATCACTGTTGTGAACCACGGCGCAGAACTTCAAACATGCACTGTGATTCATATATTGTAGGTTAAAAACTCAAGTTTGAGAGATGTGTGTATTGTAATCCACAGATCGCTGCCTTCAAGGACAGAAAATTTATTCAAGATGACAGAGGGTGATATAAGAGATCAGTTATTTGGTTAGCATATTTATGTAACAAAGAACATATACTGTATGGCCATCTTTATTATCCAACAGAATTAATGACTAAGGCTTTTAAAGAGTTTGCAGATACAGAATGTGAGCAGTCAATAACAGGATGACACTTCAGTCATCAAGGCTTGCTTTTGTTTTGTTTCACCTGGCTCTGCATCCTGCCTTTGGGTCCTCACTTCAGCATTCCTGACAAACTCCCTCGAGAGTTAAAATGTAACACTAATCAACACAGGTCAGTGTTGAATTTACATAAGGGTAGTGTGTACTGTCAACAGAGAGTTTCTGCCACATTGAAACTACATAAGATGTCAAATTTAACTCTGTATTCTTTTTCTTTGTATTATACAAATACTGTAGGAGGAGTACATTATTATTACATACTTAACAAAAGATAGAAGAAGCCAGTTCAAAGAAGTTTGTAGTCCAAGTGAAATTATATTGGAACAAGCCCAGAGCTCAGGAACACAAGTACAATTTCCCCTAAATATTGCACAATTCTAGGACATGCTGTTGAGCAATAACACAACACCCTAACACTTTGACTCTAAGGTGGGTTACTAACTATGCACATAACTTCACTCATGATGCAGCATGTTTTCTTCCACAACAGCAACACTAAGCTACTAGGAACAATGTTAAAAGAGTTACACTAATGTCCGTGTACCAAGCAACAGTCATGGTGATCTCAACACGATTTACTCAAAGTGCACCTATTATGCTCCATATATTTATTTTTGTAATTTAGTTGACAATAGATCAGATTGAAATGTAGAAAAAACTGTTTGAGCTTTTGACTCACGGGAATTACCTGTGCTTATTATTTGAAACTTTAGCCATGTTTAATATGAGCATCCACCATTGTAACAGTAACTGTAACAGTTAGTGTGACACTAAATGGAAAGCATAATAGGTCCACTTTAAGCTCATAGTTCATAGACCGATTGTTTCAAAGAATGCTTAGAAAGCTCAACTTGCTTCTGGAAGTAACACTAGCTGTCTTGTGAAATCAACACCATAGAGTTGCTGGGGGTATATAAGTGTAAAAAACACTGACGAGTAAAAAGATACACACAAACTGAAGCTTTTTCCTTAATGGTGACGCCAGCGAAAGGGTAAATAGACCACAAAAACCAACAGGTTACCTCCTGTTTAAAGTGTTAGATGTCCATTTTTGGTTGTCATATATGTGACAATATGGCACTGAGTACTTTTACTTTTGAGGGTTTAAATACATTTACTAACAATAGGCTACTTGAGTAAAGAATTTGTGTATTTACACCGTGGCCTTACCATTAATAAAATAAAAGCAATTTTGTGCACTGCATAGGAAAAATATCACAGTAAATATTGTACATTGGACTGGACATCCCTGGATTTTATGTTTGATTTTTTTTACTCAAAGAAGGTCAAGCTTGGACCGCAGGAGGTTTCCCAGTGCCTGGTTGATGGTTCATTGAACTTAAGTGAGGTTTCGACTGACATGAGGCTGAAAGGATCCAAGTTTGCACTAAAAACAATAGCTTTTTGGTGTCAGATTCAGCAGGAAAACAGTTTTTCTTTGGTTTATGGTCATGTAAGGAAAGTTTCTAGACCACAATTGCTCTTGGGCTGAAAAATGATGTAAACTGTAGAAAGCTGGCTCAAAACAAATACAAATCACACCCAGGATGTATTTTTATAAACCCATAACTACATCATTTTAGATGGTTGGGGAGTTTGTTTTCAGAAAGTGGTTGGGATGGTTTAAATTCATAACCCTTCCCCCAAAAAAGGGACAAAGAAGGGAGAAGAAAAAAATCTTTTTACATACTTTGAGATGTTTAAACGTAGCTTTGATTGTTTCTGATGTGGTTTCTTCTTTAAAACCTCCAAATAATCCCTTTTTGTATTTTTTCCTGTAGTTTTAATATTTTCAGCATGCTTTGGAAAGGAAATTGCCAAATTCTTGAAATAACTTTTATGTTTCTGTCAGGTTTGAAATCAGACTTCTGAATAATTGAAACCAGTTGACAGTTTACTTGCTGACTGATTGTGGTGTTGATGGGACATTTTCTGTGTGGACCCCAGGAAGAATAGATGTTGCAGTGGGGGCAGTTAATGGGGATCTGAAGGAAGACTAAAGCACCACCCTAATGCAAAGGATTTTACATTACTACTTGGATTTCCAGACCACACAACTTTACAAAGAATTAAGCATAATGTACAATTATCCGTCTAAAAATAGCTTTTTATATATACAGTATATAAAAAAGTGGAAGGTATATTGTCTATAAACGTAAATCATAACCTGTTTTCTTATTCGATGTGATAACAAGGCTTTAGGGCTATTTTTGAATTTTGTTAGCTGCTTCTGATTTACAATTTCTGAAGAAGAATAAAACTAAAGGCAAATGTAAAACACAAAGATTAAACCGACACATTCCTGCTGAATATACAACCCAGTGAACATCTGGGACCCCTTTTCAGTTTAAAAATTGTAACTCAGCCTCTAAAATAGACCCATAACTTTCAGAAGAGATAACTTTGGATGATTACCCTGGTATTACATGTTGGGTACATGATAATAACGCGTTGGTTACAGCAAAGTAATAGACTTTTTTCATAAAACCCATCTAGGATTTGCTGTGGGAAGCTTGGAACAAGCGAACATGCTGATTAACGTCTGAAATTAGAGATGGTGAGTAAAATGTCCGGGGGGGCTGTGTCGGTTTCCTGAGCTGCTGGTTAAAAGGCGCGGTGATGACGCTGAGGAGGTTTAACCAACGGGGCTGTCGCTTGTTCTTCTCGTAGGCTGGGCGCTTGACACAAAGAAAGAGAGAGGGAGAGAGAGGTGTCCACCCAGATAACCTTCCTCATATATCCAGGACACTGCACCGGACGCATCTTCAGGTCAAAGCTCCGGAGAGAAAACAGCTGTGAGGTCTGCTGCGCGCTGCACTGTCCGACGGTTTGAAACTCCAAGACAGCGCAATTATAACCACTGAACACGGTGAGCATCCAGTAATATTTAATCAAAATCACAGCCAAACTTTATTTTTGTATGTCATATTTTCATTGGATAATAGATCTTTGAGGAAAACTCGAGGACTCTTTTGGACTTTGGAGAAATGTACTGCTCAGCGACAACGGAAATGTTCTTTAAAAAAATGTTTAGAAAAACGAACCTGTTCGCTGGTCATGTAAATATTAGCCTACTGAGATACCAAAGGAGGTAAAATAAGTTTTATGAAGTTATATTAGCCACAACAAGGAGCCTGCAAAGACACTTATGAGAAAAAAAAAATCAAATAAAATATTTTTATTATTTAAAATAGAAATATTACAAGTAGGCAAAATTTTCCAGTGCAATTCATCTATAATTTTCCAGACTGACCAGGTGCCTGATGCAGACATGTTTCACCCACAGCACACAGGACACAAGACACTGCATGCCCTCGCTGACTGGCGAATAATTGTTAACTTGGTTGGATAAAGACATGTAATCGCGCGAGGATAAAGGCTTTATGAGCTGGCACAATAAAAAGGGATCGAGGCAGGAATCTCACAGGGATTTTCTAAATAGATCAGTGGCTGACTGTGGTCAGGATCAGCCTCAGTTTTCGATCACTGGTAAAATAATTAAGTTTTATTAGCTTAAAAACATTACTTCTGTGGATTTGGAGGGTTTCCTTTTTAAATTCATATTTATTACTGACCCACAGGGCTGAACTCAGTGAAACAATTGAAACCATGAGCTGATTAATCAGTTTGTTGATGGGTGTAAAATGAGTTGATGAAGTTCTTTCTTTTGAAGTTACTTATTAAGACAAAAAAATGACAATAACAAGTTTCATTTGATCAAATGTGAAGATATGCTGCTTATGTGTATTTTATCAAATTGTAAATTAAAAATGACAGGGTTTGGACCTGGAAAGTAAACCAATTAACAACTTGTCTTAGGCAACTTGTTATGTTCCCATTTTATTATTAACTGATTAATGGAAAGCAGTCAACACATTAGTAGTAAATGATTGAAATATTGACTGCAGCCTGTCAGATTATTGTGAAGGTGTTGGCTTCTTCAGAGGGACTGCTGCGGGTCCAGACAGAACAGCCTCAGATTAACCCCACCCAGGCCCATTACAGCATTAAGTTGCTCAATTTTGTCCTTATGGCTCAATGAATGTTTGCATATATATGTCTGAGACAGACAGAACGATTCCCTGTATTCTCTTTGCCCGAGCAAGGCCATCCTTTTGACTCCTTTGTCTCTTTGCTGTGAGGTAACTTTCCTCTCAGTTGGGCTATTTGGTGGCCATGTCTGACAGGTCAGGGGTGATTTGGCAGCTCCAGCCAACCCACTTCTCTCTCTCAGAGGGGCAGGAAACATGCAATTTGCAAACAAACAAACAGCCTCTCCACATGCAACAAAGAAAGCATTTTAGCTCAGTTAAGCAATTAAGTGGTGAGATGGAAGAAGGAAATGATAAAGCTGGTGTGTAAAGTGTTGGAGATCTGACAAAAAGCCTTTTCCTTAAAGAGGCGTGCTCGTTGTTCTTTATGTCATTATATGTGCATTTTGAAATGTGAATGTCCATTTTAGTGATGATTGGAGTGATGACTCATAAATCTGATTAATATTTTTTTTAATAAATCCCTATTTGCATCAGTCCAAAACTCACATGTTAAGTTTACTATCACAGAAGACTAAGAAAAGCAAATTACAGCATATCAAAATCTGAGTCAATAAATATTTCTGTATTTTTGCCTAAATCCAAGAAAAAAAAAAATCCCAAATGGTGCTGGAAAAAAAAAAACCCTAAACATCTGCAAAACAGCTCCACAACTATAACACAGTGTGGCTGTCAAACTACTCAACACTGAAGTACAAGCGCTTCATCTGATACTTGTAGCGGTGAACCAAACCATAGAAAAAGCTGTTACTTTTTGTGTTGTGTGCCTTCAGTTTGACAATCAGTGTCAAAGTGCCCCACACCGATTTATATACTAGCAAATGTGTTTAGGAAATGTCCAAGGCAACAAAAGGGATTAGTCACAGTGACTAACTCTGGATGCTCTTTCTTTTTTTCCAGGGAACACTGAAGATGCTCCTGCTTCTGGTAATCCTGCAGCTGCTCCTAACTCCAGCATTCATGGTAACTTCCCAGCTGATCCAGGAAAGCACAGGAAAAAAATGACACTTGCATGCACAGTCATTTTTGACAAATTCTGATGTCCAATTTTGCATTCAGGGGCCCAGTGTGGATTACTGGGACTCATGGGGTCCTTATGGAGAATGCAGTCGCAGCTGTGGCGGCGGTGTGACCATGAGAACCAGACGCTGTATCACTCGCAGGTAAGACTCCTTCTGATATATTTATCCATTCTGAGGCACCTACATGTACATAAGTACATGTATAAACTCATGTCACATAAACCCACAGCAAGCATCTCTTTGACAAACACAGCTCATTGTGTATCCCTGAATACACACACACACGCACATAGTATTTTTTTCCTGTTCGAATAAAGCTAATTGTGAGGTTCATGGGCACAGACTGTGTATCTTGATTGTAAAAGAATGCCTTGAAGTCACGAGGACGTCGGCTTGTCTTACATCCAAAACACACTGCAGGGAGGGGCCCTTGAACATTAAAAGGACTTCTCTGTGTTGGGTGTTGCCAGTTGGCTGCTGAAGAGGATCTAGTGGGAACACTTTGAGCTGCCATTTTTGGCTTCAGGAGTGGTTTTAAAAATCAGCATTAAGTCTTAGGTTTCCTTTGCAGCACATGTGCTGATGCCTCAAAGTAATATATACAGTTTCTCTCCAATTTTGGGTTGCTTTGTAAAGCTTCTTCTGTGACTAATATGTAAGCATGTTGCCAGTTTTCATTGTAAATGTTGCATTATTACTGGAAGCCTGCTGGCATATTGCCTCATGTAGCACATAAAGTGATCTGTAATCAGGAGCTGGGAAATGTTGTATGTCTCATTTGGTTCCTTGGAAGTACAGGTACAGGTAAAAACTGTAAAA
>VUQI01030156.1:7431-26132 GCA_015106735.1 Paratilapia polleni | reverse complement strand
TGTTGGGGGGTTTTTTTTTTTTTTTTTTTTTTTTTTTTTTTACAGGTACAGATTAAAGAGGAATGTTGTTAATGTCAGAGCTGAAACTTGTTATTACAGTCTGCGCTGTATTTGCATACATTCATTCCACTTAGTCATTGACTGTTTTTGTCCCACGATGTGGAGCTGAAAAGATACAAAAGTGGGGTTCTCAGCACCAGTGAGTCTGATGAGAAGACAAAGGCAACAACTTTATACTTGAAAATTGGCTTATTTGTCAAGTGACCAAATTCTTGGACTTTTCCAAAGTTAGAGCCTTCTATTCTTGTCTCTCAGCTTCAAACTTTAACATCTTATAACAGAAAGTCTGTTGAGATTGAAACCTAGGGTATTTAAAAGTAGAATGGGAGGCAGAGCCTTCAGCTTTCAGGCCCCTCTCCTATGGAACCAGCTCCCAGTTTGGATTCAGGAGACAGACACCCTCTCTACTTTTAAGATTAGGCTTAAAACTTTCCTTTTTGATAGAGTTTATAGTTAGAGCTGGATCAGGTGACCCTGAACCATCCCTTAGTTAAGCTGCAATAGGCTTAGGCTACTGGAGACTTCCCATGACGCACTGAGCACTTCCTCTTCTTCACTTCCTTTCACTCTCCATGTGTTTATACACCACTTGAATTTCAACATTAGTTATTATTAACTCTGTCTCTCTCCCATAGTGTGTCTTTTGTCCTGTCTCCCTCTGCTCTCTTCTGTTTCGCCTCACCCCCCAGCTGGTCGCAGCAGATGGCTGCCCCTCCCGGAGCCTGGTTCTGCCAGAGGTTTCTTCCTGTTAAAAGGGAGTTTTTCCTTCCCACTGTTGCCAAGTGCTTGCTCATAGGGGGTCGACTGACTGTTGGGGTTTTCTGTCTAATATTGTAGGGTCTTTACCCTAAAATATAAAGCGCCTTGAGGCAACTATTGTTGTGAATTGGCGCTATATAAATAAAATTGAATTGAATTGAAATGAGGTGGAGTTGGAAAATTACATTAGAAGCAGAAGGCATCTAATGAAAGATACTATCTTGTTGTGTTATGGGAAATATGGAGTGTTTTTGAATTATGAGGTATACTAAAAGCTCGAATAAGAGTCAGTCAGGATGTCTTATTCTCTGCTACTTTTATTTTCATGTAATGGTATGAAGATAATGTAGGAGATGCTATTTCTGGATATAGTGATTAGCTGATAGTGTCTCATATTCATATTTCCTTTTCTATACACCCAGGACGGATGGAGGACACAACTGTGTGGGACCAGACAAGTCTTATCGCTCCTGCAACATCCAGGTGAACAAACAGTTTTGAAACAAATTTGGCTTTAAAGCTCAAGCTCTTATTTTCTTTTTTACTTTTATATTTGGATTTCTACATTATTTTATGTCAGTGTGGCCTTTTAACAAGTTTATGGGTGTGATAAATCTGTAGCCATAATCACAATGATGTATTACAACCAACACTAAAGTAAATCAAAGTATTATTTGCAAAGATTGTGTGTCTTACTTACATAAGGCTTTGTAAATATATATATTTTTTAAATTTTTTGACTCTTGTTATTTACTGGATTTTTCATTTTGCACTAAACCTGTAGTTATTTCTGCTTTACTGACCTTTGACCTTGGTGCATCCCTTTATTCAACTCAGGACTGTCCAGAGGGATCCAGGGATTTCCGTGAAGAGCAGTGCTCCCAGTTTGATGGGACAGATTTCCAGGGAAAACGCTACAAATGGCTTCCATATTATGGAGGTCAGAAGCAAAAGCAGAGTTGAGAGGCTGCTTCAGCCTCATAGTTTACTACTTTGGCACTGACTTGACTCTAAAATGAGCAACAATCTGGATCTGGCTAAAGCATATTTACCTATACTATACTCC
The DNA here is from genome assembly GCA_015106735.1 of Paratilapia polleni. NCBI lineage: Eukaryota > Metazoa > Chordata > Actinopteri > Cichliformes > Cichlidae > Paratilapia > Paratilapia polleni. The sequence goes on along the minus strand of VUQI01030156.1, from coordinate 24,247 downwards.
ACAGATAATAAATTGAACTTTGGATTGAATTGTCTCCTGTGACATAACCCGAACAGCCACTATTTGTCAGTATTTATGTTTCTAAGTACTTTAAATTGTTAAAATCAACCTAATCTCTATTACAGCTGAGAACCCCTGTGAGCTGAACTGCATGCCAAGAGGGGAAAACCTTTACTACCGCCACCGCAGCACTGTGGTTGATGGTACACCCTGTCACCCAGGGCGGAGGGATATCTGTGTGGATGGAGTCTGCAGGGTAGGTTGGTCTGCCAAAGATTACTCACACAAGGAGAAACGAATGTCTGAGAGGTGACAAAAACAGAGAAGGTAGAAAAGGAGGCTTGGTACGTCTGTGTTTTCCAAAATAAAATTTTTAGCTTAAAGAACTTAAGCTAAAAATGGGAAAAAACGCAGCTTTTCATACCTCCCACTTCTTGAGATATACTATGGATGTTTCTAATAAGAAGCATTTTTTTCAGTTGTGTAGAGATTATGTAAGGGGCAATACATTTTAGTGCATTAAGTGCTGAACTTTCCAAACATTAGTGTGCTGTAAGTTCTTTAGTCTCAACATGCTGCTGCTGGCTTCTCCTCAGCACCTACCCTCAGGGCAATCCCTGCTGACATTTTTACCCCAGTTATACGTGACAAGAACATATGATTTGTATCTGGGGTTTCTACTATGTGAACAAGAAAACACGTGTTAAAGCATTGCATAATTGGATGTGGAATAGTGGCTCCATGGTGTAGTGGTTAACACATTTACCTTACATTGCAAAAGACCGCCAATTTGAGGCCAGGAGGAGAAACAAAACCCAGCCTCATGGGGTCAGAAGCTGGTATACTCCTATAAATGGCAGGGTAGTGTCAGAAAGGGCATCCAGTGTGAAATCTGTGAAAAAATCAAACATGCAGATCCATCTGCTGTGGCGACCCCTTGGGAAATAAGGGAGCAGCTGAAAGAACCTTACCTTATAATTGCACATAGAATATATTATGAACAGTAGACGTCGAAGTATATTTGGGAAAAAACATGATTGCTAGTAATATATTGGTTGCATGCAATAAATGTGAGTCCTGTGCACAAACTAGCAATCAGTGATTCAGTTATGTAGTTCTGCCCTCTGCCCTGTAGATGGCAGCTCAAATTATACCATATGTAATGTGGCATGTACCACATGTTGGAGGGACGTGAAGAGCTATAGAGGTTTGATTAAAGAAAATGCAACAAATAGCCTAATATGAGTTGCCAATTAGGTTTAATGACTTGATTAGTCTGCCCATCCATGATTTGGAGTTTGATGACTTGAACTCCTGGAGTGCAGATCACTTCATTAATCAGAGAGGACACAATCAGTGGAGCCGAGCAGCAGGATCGAAGATTAGTTTCACTCTGTGGTAATGTCAAACACTTCTTCTGTTCTTGTTCTTTTCTCATGCAATTATTGCTGCAACTTTTTACTCATGAATAACCTTGTTAATTTAACCTCTGACTTCATGTCCCTATCACCTTCTCTGAAGGGAACAGCTGTCCCAAATCCACTCAGGTCTCATTTTTAAACATTACTGTTCCTTTATTTAAAGCTTTAAAATTTATTTAACCTCCAGTTATGTTTTTCTTACCTGGTTCTGGGATTGATCGGTTCATAGAAGTAATGTTTTACCACATATATTCTCATTACATTTGTTCTCTTTAACACTTATCAAGGTCAAGGTTTTTATATACAGTCATCTGTGCTCTTAGAGAAACATCTTTTATATCTGCAGAAGATGACATAAATGACACAGAATAAAGGTTTATGTGAAAGATGGATGTCATCTTCATGTTTGAAAAATATTTCCCAACATTTCCCTCCATCAGCGTCTGGGCTGTGACAACATGCTGGAGTCTCCTCAGCAGGATGACCCCTGCCTGCAGTGTGGGGGTAACGGGCAGTCCTGCTACCGGGTCAAGAACAGCTTCACCGTACGCAACCTGCCAACCGGTATGATTCATATTTCTCATTTGGTCAGACTCACTGCCAAATGATGTATTTGTCACAGGAGTACATGTACCTGCCACTGAGGTACCTCTGGAAGATAAACTTCAGAAGTCATCGTCATCATGTAAACCTGTGTCACTTAAATCCCCCTGTCTTTGTCAGCCAGTGTTTAAACCCGTTATTTCTTTCTTTGTGCCATTTTCATCTCAGGCTACAACCAGATGTTCATCATCCCTGTTGGAGCCACCACCATCAGCATAAGAGAGACACGGGCCACACGTAACTACCTTGGTAAGTTTGTGTCTGACTTTTTAGAAAACAGATTTCAAGATAATTAAAAAAAAAAAAAAATTACATTTACAACTATTATACATGACCAGCTATCAAGAACCTGCGTGGAGAGTACTACCTCAATGGCCACTGGGTAATTGAGTTTTCCAGAGCCACACCCATTGGTGGCACCATGCTGTACTACCAGAGAGGTGTTGAGGGTGACAGCATCCCTGAAACCATCATTGGCCGTGGCCCTACCACTGAACCACTTGTTGTTGAGGTAAAATCACACAGAAACTGTCATTTTAAACTTTTATTTATTCATTATATACAGCATATCAACATCTTTGATTTGCTCAGCATTTCCACTTTAAGTGTCGGAAGTCTTTTTAATCGCTATTTGTAATGTCATGTGGCATCAATGCATAATTACAAAAAATAATTACATTTACAACTATTATACATGACCAGCAATCAAATAGCCCATCAATTACTTGCTTGTAAACAATTAATTCTTAAGAGACTGATGACAGCAATAGTATGATAAAATGTCTGAAACCTGACAGGGTTGAAATAAAAAGGGTATATCCTCTGGGGCATATGAATGATCATTTAATATTACATTTGGTATTTTGTGTACTTACTTTTAGCCTCATAGTGCGCTATGAGGTGACCTCACACCATAAATATCTTTAAATTTAAATTTAAGGAGATGTTTTGGATGTATGAATACAAGTAGGATTTAGAGTCTGAGGACCATGAATCTGACCTCATACAATGCTCAATCAGCTCATCATCAACATCTATGTTTAACCCTGTTCTCTCAGCTGATCAGCCAGGAGCCCAACCAGGGAGTGGATTATGAATATTACCTTCCCAATGGACGCTCCAGAGAGGGCTACTACTGGAGCTACGGATCCTGGTCTGCTTGCAGCAAAGAGTGTGGATCAGGTCAGACTCCAGACCAGCACTTGAAACTTTTGTTTGCTGCTAATATGCTTTTATTTAGGGATTTTTAAGCATCTTGCTTGTTGGAAAGTGAAACAGCCCCATACCTTCCTTTATCAGGCTACCAGTCTCGGTTGGTCTTCTGCACAATCGATAACGAGGCCTACCCTGACTATCTCTGTGCTTCCCTGCCGAGGCCACAGAGCAACCGTACGTGCAACCCCCATCCATGCCCACAAATCCGCAGGTAAACAGTGCTTAAACTTCTCAAATGAAATGTGTTATTTTGGTAGTTTTTAGTAGAATTTTAGAAGCAGAGTTAGCTTTTGTTCCCTTCTTAGTTAATGAATTACCAAAAGTGGCTCCTAGAGCAGCATTTTGACTGTTGTTGGTGTGTTATGAATGTCTGAAAGGATGGCGTACCTGTATCCACCACAGTTGTTGAGATCCTCAGAGAGGCCCAGAGCCTCTGTGTTCAGGTAACCCAGAGTCTGTGGTCGTAGAGCAGTTTAGGTGACTGCAAACACAGGGGGAAGATCTAAATCATTAAAGACTTTCACTAATTTCCTTGTAAATGTTTTTTTTTACTAATTCTCTTAGATCCTTTCCATCCTTTCTCTCACATGAGGCCCTTTAAAACAAATCATTTTTGGTTACTTGCTTCTAAAAAGGGCTAGAATTGCCAAAAATGAACAGAAATGTCATATATGTTGATTGAAAGTATGATCTCTCCCCCTTCAGAAGTGTTTGACTCTAGTTGACTCTGTGTTTAGTGTGAAAACTGTTCTTCCGTAAAGGATAAGAATGAAGGCATGGGGCAACTGTCCAGCTCAGAGATCTCCTTTCAACCCTAATGATCCTCATTTGTCTTACACACACACATCCAGCACTTTCTACAGTGAGAGAACGGTGATTGGATGCAGCATTTCTCTCAAAGACCTAACTCCTCTTTAACCTTCAAGCTGGGGCACCTGTATCTGATTCCTGAGCTGGGCTGCTGTCTGATGTCTATAGCAAAATGTTAAACTCTCTGTCCCCGTGCAATAATGGTGCTAATGTGTTGTGAGGTGCTTGTAGGTTAAAGGTCGTCATGCTGGGGGTGTTGGGGATTGTGTACTTTTCAATAGGACACAGCAGCAGAGCTGCAGTAGTAAATAGCTGCTTCAGTCAGTGACTTTCTGGTATTTCCTGCTTTTTGATGCTGCTGCTGCTCAGAAACCTGAGATGTTTATGAAGCTTGAGTGACTCTAACTGCACCTTCAGTATCCATTAAATTTAACATTTAGGCCAGAATCAGTAGATGCTTAATTTGGGGAGATTCGGAAAGTAAACAGAAGCCTTGCTGTTTGCCGCTGTTTTCATTTATGCCTGTGCTTCTAGCAGCCTAATTAGTGCAACTTCTAACCTACCAGAATGAGGAAAAAACACTGTCTGAGTTTCATCTGGGGTCAACTGGTGTCTGGGTGTCTTGCTAAAAGTGTTGTTATCAACCTGTCTATGCATCTAGTAGTTTAGTAGCTTTTTAGTTGCTTATGAAAGGCTTTGTTAAAACAATGCATCCTTTTAAAGGCATGCATTGCATTGGGAGGTTTCATTCCAAAAACTCATTTGCATCAAATATTAAATTATTGTTGAAGTGGTTAGCCAAAAAACTGAATCTGTTGATATGCTAGTTGTTACAAAATGTACCTACAAAAAGGTCAAGTGATTTCTGGCACTAGCATCAATGATTTGGGGCATTTCTATTTCTTTCCTAGCCAAGAATTCTTGGGTTAAAAAATATCATCGCAGCATTGTGTCCCAGGTCAGGTGTCGATGATGCTCAGAAATGTTTAACAGTTAAAGTTAAAAAGTTTAAGCACTGAAGCACCAGATCTGAAGAGCAGGGGAGTTGAAAAAAGCTGGACACCACGTTTAGTCAGTCAGCTCGTTAGTTTTTCCTAATTTTGGAATGAAACTCTTTCCATCACTCATCTCTTGACTGCTGTAGTGTTTACTGTATGCACAGTAGTATAAATATGAGTGGAAAAAAGAGAGTGACTCCTATTTCTTGTTGCTCACTCCCCTTGGTGGGTTTCTCAGCTGGAGAACTGGGGAGTGGAATGCCTGCTCAGTTACCTGTGGTGGAGGCTCTCAGGTGCGCAGTGTACAGTGTGTTTCCCATGATGCCTTGGGACCCCGCGTGGTGGAGGATGCCATTTGTGCCGCCTATGCCGATGCTCCTCCCTCTCTGCAGACCTGCAACATGCACAAATGTGCAGAGTACCACGTGACTGGATGGAGTGCGGTCAGTGAACTATATAATCCTTTATATAGATTTACTGAGATTAAATTTTTTTTTACGAGTGACCTGGCCAAGAGGGCAGCAGAAATTGTAACAAATATAAAGGAAGGAAACAGTTCAATCGAAGATTTATATAAAAAATGACTTACTTCAAGTAACTACACACCAGAGAAGTTGGTTTTAAATTCAGTTAGCTATGGCATTAAATCTACACTCTGTTACAGTACATACATTTGTTCCCATGTTTTGCTTCAGTAAATTAATTTTACTTGTGACTTCTTTCTTAGTGAAAGGTAAAAGAAGATCAAAATAACTGATCATAGAGGACAAGCAGTGAGATGTGCCACTTTGCTTCCCTTTATTTTGGTGTTATGTTGGTGTCATAAACAGCAAAAAAATTTCTTTGAATCTTCTTTGAAGTATAGTGTGTTAGGTGTCAGTGTCTGCTTTGTGTCTAGAAGAAAGTGACTAGAATCAGTTTGAAAGTCCTAAATCTAAAATTACACGAGAAGCAGATCTGACTATGAGGTTTTAGCATTACACACACACATGCAAGGTTGGGTCATACTTAAAAAGCTTGTCTGTCATTTCATCCACTGATTTTCATCTTGCCATGGACTTTATGAAAAGGCCCCAGAAAGTAGGTGTAATCTATGTAACTGATATAATCTCTGTGTTTGCAGTGCTCAGTGACCTGTGGTTCAGGTGAACAGACCAGAGAAGTGACCTGTGTGGGTTCAGGTGCTATGAGGCTGGATGAAACATCTTGCAGCACTTTGCTACGCCCGGCCACTGTCCAGCCGTGTGAGATGGCCCCCTGCCCGAAACAGATCAGCTGGCACGTCGGAGAGTGGGGACTGGTACAGCGGATGCACACATGCAAGCTCCCAACGACTCATAAATGTAGTTATGGTGGCTGTATGGATAATAAACTCTCTCCATTTTTTCTGCAGTGCTCCAAGAGCTGTGGCTCCGGCTCACGAGAGCGCCAGGTGATCTGCTCCGATCGGGAAAGGAACCTATACTCTGTGGACCACTGTAATGCCCACCCCAAACCCTTCACAGTGGAGCACTGCAACACTCAGCCCTGCTACATCCCACAGGGTGAGCATATGCAAAATGAGCCACTAAATGAGACAATACATACTATGTTATATTGCTCTGTTGTTTTTTTTTTTTTTGGATGTATGCTCTATTTCTCAGGTTAAGCTGTTAAATTTCTATTTGTTTAGTGCCTTATTTTGCTTTCTTGCAATGTGTAAATACCTTGCTTAAAGTTTACTGCAATCCCACTAATGTATCTAGCATCTTCTGGCTACTGTCAGTCTTCAGCTGAGTTGCAGCAACACGTTTACATTGTAAACAGTCCTTGTTTTGTGTTTGTTTTATCTCTCTTTGTGTAGTTGTCCCCAGCATTCAGGACACACGAGGACACGACAACACTCAGACTGGCTTCCAGCCATATGTGCCAGATCACGCAACAGGTTAGGCTCTATCTCTAACCTCTCTCAATGGCGTCACACACTCACAGTATCTTTGAAACTAAGCCAATACGTAAGCCTTTTTAGCTAAGTCAACAATGATGAAATGAACCAGTGAGCAAAAACAGTCTGACTGAAGGTGACACATGTTGTTGACAATTATTAATTAATAGCAAAAACTGCTACTTGATAGTTTTTCCAAAACATATCATCTTCCCAATATGGCCGGAGCATTAGAAGCTAAGTGTAGGCGTGATTGCCCTTCTGTTGCTCAGCATCCCCTCCTCTGTGCTGATATAACTCCCGTCACTTCGTCCCCATCAGCCCCTCACTCCCCTCCATCCCCATCCACCCTGTCCCAGCACTAATTATCCAGGGCTGATTGACATGTTTTTAGGGTTCCATGGGCATTGTTGGCCTGATTAAAATATTTCCGAAGCACTGAAGTGTGCTAGTGCTGGCTGTGGTGTTTCTGGCATTTTCAGCATCATGTGCTGTCCCAGTGGTCAGGAATTTCAAGTTTGACGTTTTGTGTGTTTATTTCCCGTGAGATTGTTTCTTCTGATCGCTAGAACTGATCATAATTTATTTTCTAATGTCCCGTGGTTTATTCTTCCAAAAAACAAATTGTATGGAAAGATTTTTTTTTTGCTTATTTACATTCTTTTGTGTTTCATCATCCTGTACAGACTCACTGTGTGGTCTCAAACACAATGACGGACTCTATTGTAAATTTGCAAACCAATGTGTGAATGTCTCTTGCTTGTATTGTGTTATCTTTTAAGACTCGGTGAACTGTGGAGCCTAATTTGCATGTACAATGTGTGAATTCACCCCCCACTGGGTTTCACGTGTAGCCCGCAGGCCAGAGACAAGAGATCCGACCCAGACGAACACAGTCCACGACCCTCACAGCTCCGCCCCGGCTCTCCACTGCAGCCAGTCCTATTATGGCTGCTGCTCAGATGGGCGCACTTCAGCCAGGGGCCCCCAGAGTCAGGGCTGCCCTCTGGCTCCCACTGCCACTCCCTTCCCAACATCCTGCATTCAAACCAGGTATCTACCTGCACCCTGTCATTGCACTGTGGTTGTGGAGCCTTTTTTGGGTTTTTCTCTGGGTGTCACGTTTATTGCTGCCTGGCTTGCTAACCAGGGACTATTTGGCATTATGCGTGACCAGAAGGTGTCTCCTGCCCAGACTGGAGCTGAGTTTTTCAAATCAAATTAGCACGTTTTTTTATTATGGGCCAAAACTTTCATTACCAACTGTTTGATACTTGGTCCCTTCTTGTTTTGTGTGTCAGTTATGGCTGCTGTCAAGATGGTGTGACGGCTGCCCAGGGCCCCAACATGGAGGGCTGTGTGGAATATGTGAACCCTGCACCAACTGTAAGCAAAAACACATCAAATTCTTAGTTTTTTAGTTTCATATGCTAGCTAGGCCAGAGTGTTACCAACCCAGAATCAAATGTTAGTAGAAAATTTTCAGGAATTAGACGGAAAAATGTTTGCAGCATTTAAAATAATTAGGGTACATTTTATGCCTTTATCGTAACATTAAAAGTCACTATTAAAAAGTCAAATAATTGAATGAATGAGAAAATACAGTCTTTCTTCTTATTTTGTGTGTCATGCCTTTTTAGGTTGCTCCTTCTCTCCCTACTGAGAATGCAGTAGAGTGCCGTACCACCATGTATGGCTGCTGCTATGACCGCACCACACCTGCAAGAGGGCCCAATGGGGAAGGCTGCCCCAATCCTCCAAATTATAGTGAGTTTTTAAACTTGTATTGATAAAAAGAAATGTTTTTATGTTATATTATTTCCAGTGAAAATATAATCTCATGCTGATGGTTACTGAGAGGCTGCAATCACTGCAATCACTTTTCCTGGCAAAATTTCTCCAGGTGATCTAGATCACCTGTATCTCATGGCTGGGATTATTTTAGTGATTGTTTGTAATATAACTGTAGATATTGACAGCAAAAATATGAGAAGCGCCAAATGACATGCAACACAGGACGCAAAATGCAAGCCACGGGTGTTGTTGTTCATGGTTAACTCCTCAGCAGCCAGGGTGTTGTAGTAAGAATATTGACTATAAATAAAGTTGTGGCTGCAGTGAACTGTTTGTAACATTTTAGTAGTGAGTCTGAAAAACAAACAAATCCTCATATTCTAATTTTACTAGATAAAAATCGACATGTTGTTTTTCATCAGTAACTGCACAGTGCTTCTGTGCAGGGCAACCTTTCATGAGAGATTATATGTGATAAAAACAAACACTTGATCTGCATTGTGGTGTCTTTGTGCAGTTGAGCGATCGATCTGCTCCCTGCCACGTGCTGCTGGCTCCTGCAGCAGCTGGGTGTCAAGGTACCACTTTGATGTCATCACCTCCAAGTGTGTACACTTCTGGTATGGAGGATGCCATGGCAACAGCAACAACTTCATGACCCGAGAAGAGTGCCAGCGGGCGTGTGAGGTGCCTGCGCCCAGCCGGCAGGCCCCGCAGCCAGTCGCCCCCGCTGGAGAGTCTACAAGACAGGTGACCCCTGGAAGGACCGCAGCTGGAGGACGCAGCTCGACTGGAACAGGCACCTCAGCTGGAGGAGGTTCCAGAGCAAGAGGATCCACAACAGATGGGCGGTCACGCAACATGGGGAGGATTTTCACAGTTCAGCGTGGCTCGACCAGCAGCACAGGCAGACAGGCCACGAGTGCAGCCACACATGCCCACAGAGGTAGAATCTATCTGTGGGCACGTCGACCTTCACCTGACACAGCTGCACAGCACACCGGCCCAGCTGCGAGGTAAGACCTTGAAGACCTAGGGAGAGCAGTGAAAAGCTAACCGTACCTGATCCAACCCCACCACTACCACTACTGGCCTCATAATGCTGTTTACAGGCTTCTTATCCCTGCTGAAGGAGCCCCAGTTCACTCTGCCCTGCAGGGTCAAAGAGTGGGCTGAAGGAGATGGAAACACAATCCAAAGACAAATCATGTACCTCATTCACTCATCCTGGAAATATGATGATGGAGCTGATGAAGTTTTTCATTAGTGTTGTATAAATATTCCCAACTTGCAACATCCTAAAAACATATATAAACAAATGACCAAACATATTTTATGCAATCCAAGTTTTTAACCTTCTTTAGTAAAATCTATCAGGCTACAACTGCAGAGTAAAACACAAGAGTGAAAGCTAAGCTGCCTTCTTTTTCTCACCTTTGAGACACATTAGCTAACTTATCAAAGGCTTCTCATTTTGATAAATGATGTAGGGTGTGTCACTGATCTGTCACTTCAGGTGCAACAAAACACGCTTCTGATCACACCCAACCTCATCCATAAGGGCGAGGTGACATGCAAAAACACTGTTTTCCAGCCCGGTGTTAAGTTTCAACAGCCATTCACATTTTTTGAGCTTGTTCAACAAAATATTTCATGTATTGTGCTTTTATGCAACATGCTTTCTATGTAGACTCACTCTTGTGATGCTAATATAATCTAAGTGCTTGCTTTTTAAAGAAGCCACAGCTCCTTCCAGCTCCACAGACTCTCAGTCTCACACCTGCTTATGTAGCAACACCTTGTTTCTTCCTTTAACCTCAACCAAATCAGAAAGAAGTCAACAAACCTCACAGAGACCCTAAATGGACATCTCTGCTGTTTAATGCTTCTGGGACTCGTTACTGTCTGTCAATAGTTATTGTTGGTGCTTATTTGTGCATGCTATCTCTCTGTGCCAGTCACCACCATCACCTTTGGGCTTTGGTGTCCTCACGTTGATGTCATTAAATCAAAACTAATAAAGGTTCTGCTGTGATAATTCATGTCATCCTCTGTGTGTGGTCACTAAATCTCTCTTTCAGCTAATTCTTGTTTAGCTGGCGTTAGCTTTATTATAGATTTCGATTTCTTCAGTGGTGTTCGGGTATTTAATATGAAGATTGTACTTGTCTCCTCGTATGTCAACATCATTGTAGTTTTTAACATTTGTTGATGTGTAATCTTATTTTCTGTGTGAGGGTTGCAGTGTTCGTCTCGTCACTTTTCATGTTGCATGGGCCTTTTGAGCGTATTTCTTTTCTCTAAGCTGTATCTGACACACTCTTGAAGCCAGGTTGGGGGCACTCTTTATGCTTGCTTTGGTGACTACTAATAAAAGTACCAACAGTGGAGCATAAAGTGACTTTCATTCTCTTCCTCCCTTCAAATGTCTCTTTCTTTGTCCTTTTCTTTCACATTTCCTTCTTCCTGTTCTTTCCTCCTTCATTTTCTTTCTGTTGCCCTTCCTCGTATCCCCCCCATATTTCCCCAGTTTGACCCTGGGAGGAGTAAGCATTGATAAGACTGACCCATCCACAGTTGAGGCTTTAGTTGGCCAGACAGTTGTACTGCCCTGCCGAGTCAGCCCTCCACCTTCATCCACCATCATCGTGGAGTGGAGGAGGGATGGTATACCTCTGTCGACTCGCAGGTCTGTAGAGAAACACACACACTCAGTGGCTTAATCTACATTTAAGTTGTTTTTCTGTCACTGTTTTTGATTATTATCTATCTTTTTATTATATTTTCTTCAGGCATCACCAACAGCCCAATGGTTCTCTGTTAGTAGGTCCTGTCATTAAGTCAGACTCAGGCTGGTTCTTGTGCGTGGCCACTCGTGAACGGGAGAGAGACCACCGGTACATCTACCTGTCTGTCTCAGGTGATTATATCCATTTGAATTTATTAAATGCATTTCAGTCAGAACCACTATGGTCAAAAAGAAGACTGGTATTTCCACTTACAGATAATTATATCTGAAGACTTCAGATGCAAAAACCTCCAAGTCCGTCTTACATTTTTTGTTTTAAAAAAGCATTTTTTTTTTTTATCGGGCTCCTATGTTTGGTTCAGTAAATTCAATTTAATTGCAGTGAAAAGGTTATTAGTCACTGTATGAAATGTCTTCTAGTCAAAAATGTAACGTAAGTCAATTCATGGGTTTTTAACAAATTTGGTTGTCTTTTCCAGCAAAACCCTTTATGTCCTTGTGTGCTTTTTTTGCACCCAAGAAAAAGGAAATTGTTGCAACATCACTAAAGAAGCAACTGGAAACATTACAAATGATGAAAGCAGAATTTAAAATGAAACACTGAATGAACTGATCAGCAATAAGCATGCAGTGCAACCACATACAGTGACACAAAATGACAGCACACTTTATTGCTAAAGAAAAGCAGAATTAACACTAACCAATAAACAGACGACATTACACAATAACTTCACTGTACACTGTGCTCAAAATGAATAAAGATAAATAATAAATTGATATAAGATGAGTGTGCTATTGTCATGTCAAGTAAGTTAAGATACCAAGCAGTGCATGAATTTGGCAAACAACATTATTATAACTGGCAGAACAAACTGATAACTGGGACTTGACCTGTTCGAATGTCACATGATCTGGTTCTTGGTGGTGCTGTCAACACAGTGCCTTTTGCTGACAAAGGGAAGTGGCTTTTAGAGTTTGTTTTTTTTCCCAAAAAATTACATTTTGGAAGAGGCTCAGTGTGGGATTTCACTGGCTTTGAAGCAAAAACATTTGATTACCGTATACTATGCACTGAGAGCTTTCAGTTAATCTGTTTTCTCATTTTGGACCGAGTTCAGAGGGTTTTGGATCTGAAGTCTTTATTTGGTGGTATAGCTCTGTTCTAGGACCTCCCCTGTTCAGAACAGAACATTCATCAATGAGAACAGATATGACATTGATTAACTGAGGCACATCATGAAAGGAGGAGCGGTGGTAGAGTTGGGTTGTAAAGCAGCTTGCAGATGTGCAGCAGCCGTGGGTAGGCTAAAGCAGCTTGAATAGCATGCCCGGTATGAGATGTGAGATGTTTACTGTGGAAACTTACTGTAAACAATCACTCTGCAAATGCCGCAGAGTGATTTCAACATATACACAGTGTAGATGGTCCTGTAAGTTTTATTCAGCACCATAAGAAAGCTTCTGGGCCATTCCATTTAAAATCAATCAAATCTGAAAGAAGTCAAATGTGACTTTGATCAAAAAACTTTAAGCCTCTGAAGAAGTTTTTCAAAGTTCTTATAGAAGGGTCTTAGGATCAATGGATGATCTAAGTATGAGCAAAGTTGCTGAAAAACAAAACAAAAAAAAACAAACATAATTTTTGCTGTAGATTTTGTCACTTGGACTTGGTTAGTGGATGTAAACTTAAACGTGTACTGTAGAGCTTAAATATGATTTTCAGGCCTGAAAAAATCATGTGGCTATCTCCTGTACATGCTGGAAAAAAATAATGTGAATTAAAAGTACAACATTATGACCAAGCCGTATGTACTTTGAGAGACCGTAATTTAGAAAATTGACCTAGTGGGAAGGTAAAATTTTGCATGGCATCATTAAACAGACTAAAGTTGTAAAAAATGCCTGATTCTAAAGGGTTCAGGTGGGATGCAATGACATTCTGACTCCCAATTATACTGTACAGTCAGCTAATTGGGGCTGAATTTGGTCAAACCCCTAAGTTGACCGATTTTAACCCCAATTAGTCTGTCACACAAATATCTGGAAAGTTTGGGGTAAACCCGTGATGTCATAGGTTGTGTCAGAACATGCTGATCTTGAGAAGTCGCTTGGTCTTTATATGTGACATGTTAACGTGACATTATGTAAGCACTCACTCTGTGTTGAATTGTGCACAGCAGTCATATGTGCTTGTGTTTTGTGTGTGGCCATAGAGGGACCATCTCCTACCTCACTTCCCAGAGACGGTCCATTCCCAAGGTAAGAAGATTATCTCTGGCTCTGTGCACTGGAAGATGGTTATTTACTGTTTTTGTAGATAATTGACAGCTAGACCTGGACACATCAGGGGACCTCAGTATTCTGATCTATTTCTATTGTCTTTTCTGTGAGATTGTGAAAGAAGAAAAAAATCACTGGCATTGGCTTTATGGTCCTGTAATTCCTCTCAGGTTCAACATAGAGCGCTCAAGCTCATCTCTGGTGGAAATGAGAGCAGGACAAACTGCCAGACTGCCCTGCACTGTTGTCCCTTCCTCAGCTCGGCAGTTTGTCAGCGTCCAGTGGACTAAAGATGGACAGATGACCAGTGACTCCAGGTAAATATTGTAGAACTTCACTTATTTATGAACCTCATATTAAAATCTTCTTTTTTTAACTTTACTGCCAATGCAAGTTCCTTGAGTTTGTCCAGTGTTAGTACTGTTACTACTACTACTATTATTATTTTTTCATCCATTACCTCGATGATGTCACTTAGCAGAGCTCGGTTATTTAACCTACTTTATATCTAAAGAAAAAGTCTAAAGAAAAGAACTTTATCTTCATGATGCATGAGGTTGTCTTATTGTCAAAGAGATGCTCTTGTTATCAGAAAAATGCAGATATTATTAATGCCAACTTAGTATAAATTGCTTTGGTTTGCCTGTTAAACATTAAGATCTCAGTCATTAATATCTATCATTCCAACAATTTTGGTTTTTACAGGTTCCCTGATAAAACTAGAGTTCAGTGCTCTGACTCCCAAATCAATAGTCAAATATCAACATACATTACTGCCAGTTATAATACTGAAAAGAACCAAATCAAAAGAATCATTGTCATCTGCTGTTATCTTTCTTAGCATTAAGGTATTGCTCATTAGGCATTAATGTTAACACAGTCTCAAAAAAACTCTCAAAACTCAAAAGCTGTGTTGTTTTATGATCAAACCAAATGTCATTTTAAACCATGAAGATGACTTATTGATGAAGAAGTCAGTGTAAAGTGAGGTCCTGACTGATGGCTGTGCTGCAGGTTTACTCAGCATTCAGATGGCACCCTGATCATTGGCCCTCTGAAGTCTGATGACTCTGGTGTCTACACGTGTACAGCCTCCAACCAGCAGCAGCTGGAGCAGAGACAGCTGCAGCTCAGAGTCCAGGGTGAGTTTTATTCACATTGCCACCATCTTTTTAAACACATAATATCCAGCTGCTAACACATCCCTTCTGTCTGTTATGACTGCAAGACTGAAACTGATGCTGTAGTTTCACATAGTCACCAGCAGAGTTCAGTAAATATCACTTACTACCTGATTCCCTCTTGCTGCTATGAGAATATCTCATGAAATGTGTTAATTATAATGAACAATGCTGAAATAGAGAGTGTATGAGTGTGTGTTAATTGATCATAAACTATGGTGGAAATCTCATTATATACAGAGTAAAAACTAAAATTATAAAATTGTTGCAATATTCTATAAAACCAAAGACATCTTAAATCAAAAGTCTTTATACATGCTGTAGTGCTCCCTAATAGTTCCATACATTACCTACTGTGTGGAAACACATACTAAACAAACACTAATCCAGTTCATATACTCCAGTAGTAAGCTATAAGAATTGTAAATGGATCGCAATACTATGAACCAACCAGCAGACTATTAAATTACATGCCTTAAAATTTTATGATTTAGTTGATCTTAACATTGCAGTGATAGTTCCCAAAATAAATACCAATAAATACCACAAGTGAATTTTTAAAAAATGTTTAAATATCAGGGGGTAAACAAATATAAAACTGAAGTGTGATTATTATTGTTAATGAAACATTCATTTTTGTCTTTGGCTTATTTATTTTTTCCTAAATTATAGGAAAAATCTTGAAATTGCAATTTACAATATGCTCTGTAAAAAGGGTAGATGTAATACGCTAAAGCTTCAACCTACACCTTTTCGGTCAATAATTTCTGCTCTTTCCATTTAATTAATTCATATTTTAATCAATGTTTATTTTTATGGGCATTTTAGTTGTTGTTGTCTTTTCCAAAAAACTGTTAATAATGACCCAAATAAAAAATAAAATATCATTGTCAATAATGATAAAGTCGCACACCCATGCAACATTCAGAATAAAAATGTATAAACCTAATGTAAGAAAAAAGTGATGTTATCTGATCTTTTCTTTTGGTTTCATTGTCCAGCGGACCTGAGGATAACTACAGCTCCCAATAACATCCAAGTGTCTGAAGGCAGCACGGCTCTGCTCCCCTGTGTGGTGTCAGGAGATAACGTCAATATAGGCTGGTCCAGGTAAAAAGTAACATTGTGCAGCTCGCTGAAGTATTTATTTTATAAGACCTTTTATTAGAACCTGAAGGGCCTAACGATCGCCAGCGCAACATGAAACTTTGTTAACGGGTTTGATTCTAAGTAAGTAAACAATCAAAAAGAGTCACCAATGAAAGTAAAAATTATTTTTAAAGCACGTCGTGTAACGTTAGGGGCTAAAATATGAAATGATTAAGGTAATTCAGGTGACATTCAGTTATAAACATCTGTTTCTGTTACTTGCAATAAGTGACCTCTTCTTCTTTAAATAAGAAAATCTGGAAAAGAAAAGAAAAAAGAAAATCTGTTTTTAAGAACACTATACTTTGCTGTAATATAAGCATCAAAAACATGAGGCTTAATTTTACAAAACAAGTGCCTATTGAACCACACAAAGTAAATAAAGTACCTAAAACAGACTTTCCTGTTCTCTTTAAATACAGAAATGGTGTACCGGTGCGTCCAGATGGGCGCAACATCCTCATGTCATCTGATGGCAGCCTGATCCTTAATAATGTAAAGTCTTCAGATGAGGGCACCTACACCTGCAATGCTTATACTGGCATCTACTCTGTGAGTGCCACTGCTGAAGTAAGGGTCATTAAAGATACACAAGAAGGTGAGAATAATAAACCAACTCAGACCTGTACTGGTTATCTGCACTGTAGAGTGAGTTTAGAAAAACTGAACCTGAAACAGATTTATTGAAGATC
>VUQI01030153.1:4380-22398 GCA_015106735.1 Paratilapia polleni | reverse complement strand
GTAGAAGCAGTCTGTATGCCTAGGTGCTGGATTTTATACACCTGTGGCCATGGAAGTGATTGGAACACCTGGATTCAATGATTTGGATGGGTGAGTGAATACTTTTGGCAATATAGTGTATGTTAATATTAACTAATCTGAAATGTTACTTGCCACCACAGGATCATAGAGTATAACAGATGAATCTTTAAAACAAAAAATGAAAAATGAACTCAGTGAACAGATTTTAGTATGATTAAAAAAATACTTTCTGATTACTAAGAACAACCACTATGTGCTGTCATCAGTGTCACAATTTAGCTTCTGTTAATTTCCTATAACAGGCAGACATGGATGTATATGGTTGTTGAAAAGACTGATAAAATTGAATCTTTTTGTTTTTGGCACTTTTTGGCAGTTTTTATTGCACTCTCAGTAACGAATATTGTTATCCTTATCCTTACATCACATAATGTCATCTTCATTCCTCAGTTTCTGATTTTGCTCTGTGTGTCTGTATATGGAGGAGCACAACGCCGACACAGAGACCAGAGCAGAGGATGCACCAGGATAATGAGTTACACTAAAACATTTTTAAAAAGTAATGTTAAAAGATCCAGTAGTGTCAGAGCTTCTCAATGCTAGGGTTTTCTTAGTTTAGTCTTGGGCTCTTTAATACCCATTTTTTGTACCAGAAACTAAAAGAATTTGTTAGTAACATCTATAGTAACATTACTTTATCTTAACATTACTGAGACAGCACTGTCTATAGTTAAACTTCACCTCTCACCAAACACATTAGCTTGGACTGCAAAAGTAATTAAACTCTACCATCACAATACTTTAAAAAATTCCTCATTTAGTTTAACTATCCAAAAACTAAACATTTCCTACAAATGTATCTGTGTGGTTTTCTGGTCGAAGGCGGTTCTTTTTAACTTAAAGTCAACTGTCAACGTTTCCCACCACCAGCTGCTTGTTCTTTTGTTATTTTCACATGGAGAGAGATGAAGTGAATACTTGGTCAATATTGTATTATCATTCGTGATGGGTTGGGAAGGATATCCTCCCTTGAAATATCATTATACACGTGTTGGCCTACTGCAAATCATGAGAAAGAATTGAAGAGGATTAAATAGAGCCTATAAGACATTAGGAACCTGTTCTCCAGTGCTCCCCAAACCTACTTCACTTAGACTACAGTGTCCCCTCTTGCCTGCCGTGCAACTGTCACTATTGAGACATATTATTCAGAATTTCTATAAAGGATTATTTATGCATTTTTTTTTAAATATTTTGATCTCTCTCTTATATATCAAAGAATAGAGAAGGAGCAGCCTCTTCTGCTTCTATGGACCAGCTTCCTTTGGTTTGTACTGACAGCCTGTCCATATTCCCTGTTGTTGGACAAAGCACCCTAGAAAGCTCTGACTTTGATTAAGTTAGTGGCCTAGTTTATAACACCTCTGCTGCACAGGCCAGTGCTGAAGCACCACAAACATCCCCTGGCTGTGGTGAACCAGCAAAAAAAAAAGAAAAAGAAAGAAAAAGAAACAACACAGCAAAAGTGACAGAGGGCACAGGTGTAGCTGAGAGAACAGATGCTGTGAATATAGGAGTCCATATCTGTATAATGTATTTCTATGTGGGAACCACTGCAGGTTACAGAGACAGAGAGACTGCAGACTCCACACTAGTGTTCATTTTTAGTCATCTGGCCTTTGTTTTCTTTGCATGCATAATACAGGCCAATGTAATTTGATGAAACCTCTTCGCTCTCATAAAATGAGTGTATCCACTGCAGAATATTATCAGGAGAACATTCATTAATAGGCACTCTCTGAGAATCTGGGCTCTGGGTATTGAGCATTTACTTGGTTGTTTTCTCAGACAATGCCTCTCAGCCATCCACCCTCAACATCCTCCTTATCTCCACCTGCTGTTATGGGCCGACCGCCACTCTCAATGATGGGGGCTCATTTGTTTTCCTCTACCCAAGGATATTGTTCACTGAGGAGCCAAAGGTGATACAGATAGCCTGATCTGTCTATGTCTTATTTTTTGCCATACATTTAAGCAGTGAAAATGGTAACATTTGCATAATGCATTTCTGCAGTGCAGCAATGATGGTTTTTCTTTTTGTTATCACCACCTGCTATGGCAGAGAGAGAATCCTTAAATTTTTCAATTTTTGTGTTATTCCAGTTCAACCTTGGTCATACAGGTCTGTCGTGCTCCAGGAATGATTATCATAGCAAACAAAAGAAACAAAAATGATTAAAAAACATCATTTAACAACATTTTTGTTAAATGAATGCAGTGTCTTCAGTATGTAAGACTTCACCAGTCACCAGCTCCACAATAAAGTGTACAAAAGATGAAATGCCCAGCCATATACAGTGATAACAGTGGTAGATTTACAGTTGAAATTTTAAGTAATTTTTCAAAATTGTGTCTAATTTCATACAAAGTTTCTAAGAAGGTTCTGGGTCCAGTGCTACCTGGGGCCCTGTGCCTGAGTTTTCTCCAGGTGCACTTACCTCCTCTTAATTAGTGGTTCTAAATTGACCGTAGGTGTGGTTGACAGTGCTGTTTTGGGCTAAGACAAACATTTTAAATGCTAAACCTCCATGCTAAATATATATGAAGACTAAGAGAGAGAGGGAGCAGAGGATGAGTCTGCACTGCTCCCTCTTCTTCTGCACGCAAGCAGTGATGCCGAAGAAGCCAGAGGCCACCTGGGAGACTACGCCAGTATACTTCACTTCCCTTTTTTCTTCCCCCTAACTCCATCCCTCCATCACCAAACCAAGCAGACCTTTAACCCTGCACACTGTATGATTCAATGAACGATCCCACTGAGGGCTCTGCGTGTTTAACTCATGCAGCCCTGTGCTACAGCAATACAAGCTAACACTGTATCAAATATGATGTAGAAACAGAGTACATGAGATAGCAGCAGATGATGAAATATTATGTTGAGGCTGATACAAATTTATAAAGAATTATGTTTTATATAAGGCTACTTTTCATAGATCTTGGAAACAATACATTAAAGGATGGGTGTGACTTGAAAAGTGTAAGAGAAAACAAGATACTGTGGTTAAACAAGCAACAACTCAGAGATATTTTCTGCCCATCCAGCCACCTCACATGTGGCACAGAATTGAGAATTCCCTTCTAGATTGAGGCTGAGTTGACTGTCAATATGATGAGTAAAGAGGGAACCATGCAAGTGAAGGATGTAATAATGATAATGCTCAGACAAAAGACAAAATATATGCCCGGGATATTAAAGCTAAAATCTGTGACAACCCTACCTCTTTTGGCTGCTGGACTGGCAGTTTGTCTTTCCCCATTTCTCAGTTCTCAAAGTGCACACCCTCAATTTCTCTCCTTGACTCCTCTCCTCACATCTCACACCTCACCAGTGATGCAAGAGAAAGAGGCAAGGGAGATCACAAGGAGGCAGGAGTTGAGGCAGCAAACAGTTTAATAAAATGAGATATCCTTGCCTTGGAGCCTCATTTTAAAGTGATGTCAATTGAAAATGATATGTGGCACAACCGCACTGTAAATTGTTCTGTTATAGCCCAACAACCGCTCTATTTTATGCTCTTGGATGTAACAAGTGTTCATATGTGCTTTATATTTAGGGCTACCTTTAATTAAATTCATAACATGGTGCAATGTGACAACATATCATGCCTTTTTTTTGATCATGTTCATCTTAAATGACTAATACAATTTAAAGGACAAGTTGTTTAAAGAGTTTTGCCAGCTGTGTGCCACACGTCTTTTATACTTGAAGGTAAAAACACTTCTGCAAAGATTACACCTGTGCATCCTCAATTACAGCTCCTCCGGTAAGCTTCCACTCTACAATGCCCTTCAGATGCATTTTAGGAATTCACATCCTTCAACATGTTGTAGGGAGATTAATTAGGAGGTCAGAGTAGATGAGGAGGCACAAATTAATTGTGTTGCCCTGTGAGTGTGGCCGGGCCGTCAGGGATTGGGAACACCTCAGCCCAGTGTTACAAGTATAAAAGCACACACCACTTGCCAACGTCACTGAGTGACTGACTGGTACACACCATGGCATTTCCTTTTGATAACTTTAGTTTCTTCTGATGCTTTTGAATAAAGGTCTTTTTTCTTTTCCTTGACTAACAGTGTTATATTCCATTATCAAAATATATGTATGCAGGGGAAAACTAGAAAATGGGAAAACAAGCTGATAGACTAAAGAGTCTTGTGGATGAGCGAAAAATCATTTGCATGGTGAGTTAAAAAACTGTTTATGACTGCCAGGATGTAGGAAATCATGTTTCCTCATCAAAGGGAAGACTTCAAGAGAAGCTCAGAGGATTCACCACAACTTCCAAACTCCTGTTAAGAATCAACAGCTGAGAAGCCAGGCTGCAGTTTACACAAGTTCTGGAGCAACTTTTTATGGACTTGATCAAACAAAATCTGCCTGCATAATGACAATGATGGAAAGAGAAGAGTATGGAGAGAAAAAAAGGAAAAGCTCATGACCCATGACCCACCTCTGTTAAATATGGTGGTTCTGCTCTGTTTTCGGTGTGTATAGTTGCAGCTAGAACGGGCACACATTAAAAGCATTAATTTAAAAAAGTTGAAAGCTGACAAAAGTAGCACGATGAATGCAGATTCATAGAGGACCATTTGTTGTGGAGTCAAACCCACTGGATACATATCATCCTTTTAGCAGTAAATGTCTCTAAACCTACAGCCAAAGCAACCAAGCAGCTTTTCAGGGTGAAGAGGTGGAATATTCTCAGTGAGCCCTGATTTCAATCAGCAGCTGACATCTCTGGATCAAAGATATCAGTCGACTGCAAAAGATTTTCCACAAAAATGTTTTGTTTACATGATTAGTAAGATGGTTGTGAGTTGGATCTATATAAAAAAAAAAAAGTATACATTTTAAATGGTGTTTGAATTGGAGGAAAAAATCATTGAGAAATCATATTTCATTCATGGAGAAAAGAGAGAGCGAGCGAAAGAAGCTATCCAAAACAAGGCAGCCATTAACATAAAATTTACTCTATTAATTAAATATAATGATTTAGTTTGATGATTGCTATCTGTCCTATTACTTTTGTACTATGTGTTTTGTCTACAATAATGCACACCTACCCATTAGGCACTTTCATATATTATCCATGAACTGTTCATGCTGAAGCAAGGACCTCGAAGAACAAAGTATGGGTACACACTTAATACAAATGGTATCCCTAACTCTACCTTCACTATAGCTCATATGTACCAAAGCTACTGTGCAGTTCATCTACTGACAGAAAACATCAAAATTATAACAAGAAAAAAGTAATTGCATGGTTTAAGACACAAGAAAAAATTGCTACTGTGAACCACATCGACTGCACTTCTGCCCAAACCTCCTCTATCATAGTTAGGACTGAGCTGTAATAATGTAGATTAAAAGCACCGGGTCATTTGTCTTTATATAGGTCTAATTTCTACGCTGTGCCCTATGCTCTGATTTAACAGAGTCAGAAAAAATGAGATTCCACTTGTGCTTATTCGTCACACCCTCCCTCCAGATGTGTATGCATTTGAAGCATTTATTTTCAGGTTCAGGTTGTCCTGTTGTTCACATCTGATTTAAGGGAGTAATTTCATAGCAATTGGTCAGAACAGGCCTTTCATTTCAATAGTCTACATGAAAGAGCACATTTCACTGTGTAACTCAAAGCCAAATACTATACATTTAATCTTAGTAAATAAGAATATGTACAGTTGGTGAACTGAGGGATATATTTTTCTTTATGTTAGAAAATATATGTGAAGATATGTAAGCTAGGAGAGTCCACAATAGCTGCAAGATAACTGAAAAGCAAAGAGTGAAGTATTTTGAGCCAGAAAATGAAATCAACATTTTAGCACCTCAGTTAACACTAGATGAGCTCCGTGTGTGCTTGATATGCAAAAGCCTGACCTGTTCTAATTGAATTTTTTAAAAAAGTATTACACTTGACTCTCATGTATCCTCTTTGTATTCCCCTTTGTCTCTCTTTATATACAGTGGAACCACTGCAGATCTAAAGAATCAAGGATCAAGAATCAAGAAGCTCAAAGTGGAAGGTTATTAGTAAAGTGTCTAAACCTAATAGCCATGAAGATGTAGTCATTAGAATGCCTCTTCATGTATGTGAAGCTATTACGGCTACCACAGGCCACTGACTATTAACCTGTCTCCTCTGATTAAGTGCAGCTATGAGAGAAAGACACAGATCTCAAGAAGAAGAAGTGATTAGAGCACAAATGGTTGGGGCGTGACAAGCATTAAAGAAACAGTGTGTGGTAGAAGTATTGTGTAATTTATGCCAATCCACAGTGTTATTGTTAGAATTCTGTTTTAGCTCTTGATTTTAAAACATGACAGATGTTTAATCTCTTCGATTGTGCTGCACTTATTAACAAGACAGGTGGATAATTTAAAGTTTTATATTTGGTAAAATAAAAGGTGTATCTATACTCCTGCTTTAAATGTTGTCACTGAATAAATAAGTCAAACAGGCTCCCTTCCCTACCTACTGGTAGTTCAGAAGGTGTGTTATCATCCATTCTAATCAGTAATAAACAGAAAGGGCACTCTTAATATTTTCATATTAACGTGAATGTGAAAGCATATTCCTACTGTGATGTGCACCAAATAAAAAAAGTAGAATGGTATATATTTTAGTCTCCTTGGCTTTGAAATTTGAAGTGTGCTAAATTTTTAATACAGCAAAATATAGCAAAATTGTGCAGTTGGTTTTTCATTTAAGGACTGCTAAGTTGCCTAAATGAAAATACACGCTTGGATGAAGCTGTTTGTCTGTCACACATCAAAGGGGCAACTTAAATCCCTTCACTGTGACCTTCATCTCTTGTCTCAAATTCATCAATTAAAGATTGTGTTAAACTACAGATGCTATAGCAACAGACCATACAGAGGCATGTAGTAGTGAACGTGGGAAGTCAGTACTGCCAGTATAGGACAAGATCAGTAGAAGTACAATATCAGTCAAAAACGCTGACACTTTTTCAAGGTATATTCTTTATTTTCACCATTTTCTACATTGTAGAGCAATACTCAAGTCTATATGGAATTATGTAGCAACAGTCAAAAGTTTGCTAAAGTGATCTACATTGGTTTCTCTGCTTCATGCTCCACCTGGAATGCTTTTGATGTGATTTTTAACCCTCTGAAAAACTCTATATGTTGGCAAAACAGACTTTTTTAGGTGTATCAGTTAGAATGATTATTTTCTTTGTTCACTGATTACCAAGACTTGGGACAACAATTTAATTTAAAAAAGTATATTGTGATAGCCTAGGGTTAGGTTTGCACATCCTTAGATCTCAGAAGGTTAACAGATGAGCCTTGTCTAAATAAATTATTGCATTGTCAATGTAGGCCTTAATTTTAGTTATGCCATTGAAATATAGGAAGTAATTAACATTCTGATGAGAGCACTCAACAAAAAACAGCAGTCAGTCAAAAACATTTCAAGAACTTCCTTGTGCAGTTGCAAAAATAATCAAACATATTCCAGGAAAAAAAGCACCAGGAAAGGAAAACGAAGTTCATTAGAGTCACAACTGACCCCTCAAAGCAGAGCTTTCCAGATTTCAAGCATGACATCTCAAGCGCAAATGTTCAGGCAGACTGCATGAATCAGGCCTTCATGGTGAGTAAAACAGTATTGATGTACACCAATTAGAAGAAGAGACAGAAGAAATAGACATTAGAACCAGTGGCAATTTACTTTGCTGTTTTGAATCCAAGTGTTAGTGTTAGATTTTTGGTTTCAGCCACTGTGTCTTTATGAGGTGAATGGGTGACAGTTTACAATACTGCATAAAAGTCTTGAGCCACCCCCCATTTCTTTCTTTAATTCTATATTTTGGTAGGAAAATGGGAAATAGGTGCAGCAGTGTACTGAAACACATGCAGACATAAATAGAAATACAGTATAAAAGACAAAACAGAGTTTGTACAAGAAGCTTGAAAGTCAATATTTGGTATGACCACCTTTATTCCTCAACACAGCTTGAACTCTCTTAGTCAAGCTTTCTTGTAAATTTCTTTAAGTAGTCTCCACGAATAGTTCTCCAGGCTTCCTGAAGGACACTCAAAGCTCTTCTTTGGATGTTGGCTGCCTTTTGTTCCGTTCTCTGTCAAGCTGATCCCACACTGCTTCAGTAATGTTGAGGTCCAGCCTCTGGGGAGGTCAGTCCATGACTGGTGTGTTTGGGATCATTGTCACACATCAAGAAACATTCCTCTGAAAATGGTCAGGTCAGTGAATGAGTGAAAAAGCAGCCTTCAGGAAGCCTGGAGAACTATTGCTGAAAACCAAGAAAGACAAGAAAGTCTGGCTCCTTGGAAGCAAAATATAAAGAAATGAGGGGTGGGTCGAGACTTTTGCACGGCACTGTATATTTAGCTGATATTGCACTAAAGTTGTTGAAAGCTGTTCACTTATTAAAGAAAATATTAGTTTGTTATTGCTTTTGAACTGCAGGTCACAAAGTAATACTCGTGGATGATATAATGTGTATGACTCCTCTCCTGTTGCATTATATATGATACATGCACCATACTGCAATAATTGAATAACAGGAAAAAGGTCAAACTTGTTTGGGATTTTGAAGCAATGTGTATGTGTGTGCTGTTGCCAACAACAGACATGTAAATTGTCCTGCATTTATGATTATGGTGACCTAAGAAATTTATTACCAGTGATGCCATTTGGAGCCAAAAAAAGCAATAAAATTGCACTGTGCAGCCAAAAGGTTTCAGCTTTAGTAAACCAATCAAAAACTGAAATAAGGCTGCAGTCAGACAGCCTTTGTTGGTAGTGTGGCAGCAGAAACCTCCCTCACGGCAAAATGTTCGGAGTGCCTTCACTGCTGCCGTTAAAATGATGCCACAGAGTGGCTCTGGGAGACAATTTGAATCCTTGAAAACAGAGACCTCTCCTTGACCAGTACCTTTTTTTTTTGCTCTTTGTGCTTCGTCTATTTGATCTGACAGTAGAATTTACCAGAGAACATCACAGAAGTGGTCTGTCTGAGAAGTACACTCCTTAGTTCAAGTTCAAGGGTGACTTCAAAGTAATGTCTCTTACACTTTGATAAAACATGACTCTGTTGCATTTTCTTTGCTCCACACAATTTCATCCTGAATTTCATTTTCTTTTTAAACTCTCATTACTCCCATTGCTGTACAAAGAACTTTACACTGACACTTTTGATTTTTGGTAGCTGTATGCAGGTTTCGAGGCCTTGCAGAACATGAAATGTTTCACAAGTTCGACAAGCTATGGCAGCTTCCCAAATCGATTCATGTGAAGATGTCTGATGGAAAGTGTCAACATAGTTAATGAGGAAAAAATGCCAACCTTAATGCGTTTTTGAGATGCAACCTTATGATAAGAAATTGTTCCTAGCAGCTCTCGAAGTCCATGACAACTCATAAAAGCTGACCTGAGAGACCTGCCCTCCTGCATGAAAGAAATAATTACCGGGTGCACCAGGCTATATCTCTTGATTTATTGAAGTATTGATTTTGTTACTCAATTTTAAAATGGGGTCTTGGTGACATATGGAGCTGGAGATGAAAGATAAATGTTATCAAAGCAGACATAGTAGTAGTAGCAACTGTGATTTACTCTTTGCATCAGTGCATCTCCAGCTATTTATTTATCATGCTTAATATGTGCAATACCCAACATCAAGTCACAGGGTCTAAAAATATCTAAATATGTTTAGTGAGTGGCTCATCAAACATATAAATGCTGTCTTCTTTGAATTCCTCTTCACCGAAGTCACTTATGATTATCTACTCCAATGTACTGATGAATAATTGATGTGAAAGTGCAACACAGCTACTTCTGTCTGATTTGAGTGCCCAGAGTGGGATAAAACAATATTACTGCTTGTTTATTCTGTGTCTAAATCATGCAGACTGTCATTTTTTTTCGTATTACTTCTTGTTTGTTTTTTACTTGTTATGTTCCCAGTGGTGGGCCTCACTCTGTATTCACTGATAATACAGTACCAAGCAAACATTTAGAAGAATTTCATTGGGATTTACTAAGACCATTAAAATGTTCCATTAGGGTACTCCAAGCAAAAAGAGCTTAGACAGAGTAATGAATATATAAACTAGTGAAAGCATGTACTTAATGAAAACTAGATACACTTTCTGTACAAAGTGTACTCTGAGCATATGGCTACCTAGTTGCAAGCAGTGCAGTAATTGCTTTCTATGCTCAATAAAAAAAAGCAGGCTTTGTGGGTTTTATTTTTTTTTTTTTCCATTTTTAGCTTGTGCACTGCCGGCAGTTGTGTTCACACTGGACAATGATGTCTCCCCGTGGTAGTAAACTGTGTGCTTAAAAACAATCAAGATAAAGGCTTTGGAAATAGAAAAAGATAAAAGTTGTTTTGATTTCATCAACTGTCCCCTTGGATCTCAGAGGAGTGGAAGGGATCGATAATCATATATATTTGTTATTATCTGTTAAAAGATTGGAGACATTGCTGTAGTCAGCAAAACTGACCCTCTCAAGTTTCTGTCTGTTTCATGGATGAACTTAATGTAATGTATCATACCAACCAATGTAGCCCAATAAAGCTTCACCTCACTGAGTAAATGGCATTCATGGGACTGTGGTTATGGGTGTGAACATGATGAGCCCTCTCCATTAAATACAATTTGATACTGGATTTAGTTATTGCTTCTCTGTAATGATGAGTTTGGACATATTCTGCCCTAATAACTACCAGTATGGTTGTATCTGTAATAGTAATAATAATATTAAAATAGTAAAATAAAACCAAACTTTCTTTAATTTTTACAGTCAGATGTGAAACTGCTGAGCCAGTTAAGTGTCTGGACACTGAGTCGGCGGTGGATGTGGAACAGAGACAGTGTTGGGAACTATCAGCAGTTCACCAATACTTTACTGAGTAGTCACTGATGCCAATTTTCTGGACTCCAGCAGGTCACTTTGTCGTGTGACCCTGCACTGGTCTCTTGATTTTTATGCTCATTTTGGCTGGATCAGCTTTTGTATGGTTTCCTGTGGTCACTTAATTAACTTTACTTTTAAAAAATATAAATCATTACCAAATCAGCTGCTAACGTACAATGTTTCACGTGCACTGTCAGACTTTTCTGGGTGAAATTTTCCTCATTTTACAGTCCATCTCCCATATTATGCATATTTAATCTCTCCCTTGTTATAATCAAGCTATGCTGCATCTATATTAAGTTTTAAATATGTCATTGTACAAAGTTTAACAGTGTGCCAAAGAATAATTTGTCCTTTAAAGACCATAAAGCTCCAACTTAATATGACAGGATTCTTATACAAATCCTCTCACATGGTTATTGTCAGGAAGCAATAGTCTGACTGATGTTGGAGCTTGATTAGGGGTTTAGTCTGGAGATTTTAATCAATACAGAAGAATGCTGAGGCCAGCCCCAATTAAACGCATAGGCCCATTATATCAAAACTGATTGCATCGGCCGCACAGCTCTACACTCGGCAAAGGGAGCAGTGATCAATAGACCACCTCTCGAAAGGGACAGGCTTAAGATTGTAGATTTTGAGGCAGAAGTAAGAAGACTAAAATCCTTTAATTAGCTTTGAGTTGTACTCACTAGTTTGGGACTATGATTTATAGATCTAGAGAACAGTCTTAATGGATGGTGGTAAGCTGTGATCGAAGATGTGGTTTCTTGGTTTAGTCGTAATATAAATGACGTGTCTAAGTGAACTATGTCAAGCTTATTTCAGCAGATGTAAATATTTACTAAATGTTCACTAAATGCTTAATATTTAATATGCCTATGTCATTTAATTATATAAAAGTCACTTTAGAGTGTGAGCAGCAATGTAACACCTGCCACAAAAGGCTTAATTTCATGCCTTCATGCCATCTTAAGTGTCAAAATTAATACAGCAGTGATTCATTAACTGTTCAATAAAATATACTGGAGCTACTCCAAACTTGTCATTACCACAAAAGACATTTTTATTTTCAGTGCTGCAATTTCACACTCTGCTGGACTTGCCCTTGGTTATGACCCTTCACCCCACTGTTCCAAACCAATAGATTTACTTTCTGCAGTGTTTTATCTGCTGTAAACTGCTTTGACAAGATATTTGTGCAAATGGGAGTAATGCTTTGCTTGGATGACATAATGACAAGAAACACATTGGCAGAGCTGCTGGTTGCTGCTCACCTCATTAATCGGCGGGATGTAGAAGCAAATGTATAAAACTCTCTTAGTGTTTGCATGAATTCAGTTATGCACTTTTTTTTATTGTTTTTCGGATAATACATTCATCCATCACTAGTACCTGGTTGCACCCCCTTCAGAACTGCCTTAATTATTCATAGCATAGATTCAACAAGGTGTTGGAAACATTCCTGAGAGATTTTGGTCCATACTGACATGACAGCATGACGCAAGTGCTGCAGATTGTCAGCTGCACATCCATGAAACAAAGCTCCCGTTCCACCATATCCCAGAGGTGCTCTATTGGATTGAGATCTGGTGACTTTGGAGGCCATTTGAGTACAGTGAACTCATTGTCATAAATAGGAAACTAGTTTAATCTGATTTGCATGATTTGAGCTTTGTGACATGCCACATTGTCCTCCTGGAAGCAGCCATCAGAAGATGGGTACACTGTGGTCACAAAGGGATGGTCATGGTCGGCAACACTATTCAGTTAGGCTGTGGCATTTAAATGATGCTCAACTGGTACTAAGCAGCCTAAAGTGAAAATATCACCTACACCATTACACCACCAGCAGCCTGAACCATTGACACAAGGCAGGATGAATCCATGCTTTCATGTTGTTTACACCAAATTCTGACCCTACCATCCGAATCTCGCAGCAAAAATCAAGACTCATCAGACCACATAAGTTTCAGAGTCACTTAAATCACATTTCTTCCCCATTCTGATACTCAATTTGAACTTCAATAGGTCATCTTGACCATGTCTACATGCCTAAGTGCATTGAGTTGCTGCCATGTGATTGGCTGACAAGATATTTGCGTTAACGAGCAGTTAAACAGGTGTACCTAATAAAGTGTATTTGTAGACAAAGATCTCAGCAAAAATGACATTTAAGGAAATTGATTTTTAATAAAACACGTCTTCAAAATTAAAATTTATCAACACCAATTTTTTTCAACTCTATCAAACACACTAAAATCATGCCATTTAAATGTTGGCAAATCCAACATGAGGTTAAAAGTATTTGGTTACCTAATGATAGTAGTCAGTAAATTTGTCAAGTATTTTGATTGTCATGGTTATGAAGTAGGTAATCTTTGTCTGTTTTTTGTCATTTACAAAGAAATGTTTTATGTTTTGTTTTACATCTTGTCTCTGTCTGTTTCCCTCTTTGTGACGGTGGGCCCATCCTCCTTGGTTTGACCAGTGTCTTGAGATTCCTTGCATATTTATAGTGCTGCGTACCCCTTGTTAGTTGTTAGTCTGCCTTTGTGCATCTGCTGTGTTCCTAGGTTGATGGGTTGTTTTTTGCTTTGTTTCGATTTTTCGTCCATCTTTGGGTTTATGTTTCTCACGTCTTTCTTTCCAGTTCACTCTTGTTATCTTTTTGCTTTTGCATGTTTTTGCCACCACTGGTTTCATTCAGTCTTTTCCCTGCCCCTGGTTTTGTTCAGTCTGCTCTGTAGCCTGGTTTGAATTAAGATGAATTTCTTAACAGTTAATTTCCACCTGACCTGTACGACCAGTGGGCAGCAGGCGGCAGACATGCATGCTCTCTATGAAGTCAATTACATCAGGGGCCATGCTTCGGGGCTCTTTTTTTCTTTTTTCTTGGCTCAATATGAGTGAGATGACCTCCCTGTTAGCTTCAACAGACATTTGCTGTTGAACCATGAGGGTGCAGAAACATCCTGGTGCTCAGTGTCCGCATCAGTAGCCCTTTCTAACCACCAGTGGTCATCATCAAGAGCCATTTTTGTAAATGGTGCATTCAGGACTTTTCAGCAGCTCCTCTAATTTCTTCTCCATCCAACTTTCTGCTTTCTCCATCTTTTTCATTTTGTCTACTATCAAAATGGCCTCCCTGAACCTTGCATCTGTCTCCCTTTCCTCTGTGCAGCTATGCAAACACAAAGCAGCCAGTGTAAAACATTGGCAATTAAGTGGCTCACATTAAAAGTATGTGATGTGAGTTTCTTCTCATTATCATATTCACCTCTGTCAGGTAAGTCCTGGAAAATACCACAGGTGCAGTGCATATGTGAAAATGGCTTTTGTGTGTTGTGTTTGTCTGGACTTCAGGGTGCAGGGTGCATCCACCAGTCCCACCGGTTCCTTATCTCACAGCTTGGCTCTATCAACGAATCATCAAGCTATAGTGTATGCATATAAACCAAGGTCCAGCCAGTCACTCCTCGCCAGATCATCATCAGCAGTGCAGTTTTGAGGTAGTGTTTCTGCCTTTATGTTAGGATTTTCCTTGTTCTAACTTAGCTAGCTCCATATGTGCCAGCCTCCTCTTTTTCTTTTCCACCCTTAAGCCATATAATCTCACTTGCCTGCCTGCCGACTTTCCACCAACAATACCTTTCCCCTGACCTGCCTTCTCTCTTCAAGATCTCAAAAACCTTTTTCTAATAAACGTTTTAACATGTCCCACGTTCTGCATTTGGGTCTTGCAGTTTCTGATCATGAAGTCATTCCAAAACATCTGTCTGTTTCTTCATGATGTGAGTACATTAAATGGAAGTTATTATTATAACATATAAAACAAGCCTTTGTCATATGGTTGTTGCATTTTTTTTTCAGCTGTCTTGTTCACTTTTCATGTGTTTGCAACCGTAACTAATATGACAACTGGATAACTTGATAACAGACAAAAGCTGGCAGTATGGTGGGTAAAAGAGGAGAGCAAATGTTCCAAAACTGAAAAGAAAATTCAAAAGTTGTGAACGGACAGGTTTCAGATGTATTTCATGAATTTTAGCTGGTTATATTTTTAGTAATGCTCAGAAGTTAAACATAAATAGATTCACTAAGAGGCTTGAAAGGCTTCAGGCTGCATAAATGAATCCAAGGTCCCAAGTACATCTTAGATCATGCATTATTCTTCAGTAATCTTCTAGTTAAGTCAGTTGCCCTTGTGTTGTGTGTTTGCTATATGTTGGATATTAAATGTTTACTGTTTTAAATTTAATGAATGCAGGGGCACCTAAAAACATTCCTCCAATTCCTGAAAGCAAAGTGCTGAAACCGGGACCAGGCCATATCTCTTTGCACTGTATATGCTTTGGGGATCATCAGTGTACATTTCTGTCATACTAACTTCACTTTCACTCACTACTTTCATGCAGTATTTAATGGTTAGAACATGGCTTTACATTCTCAGTGGGATTCTAGATTCGGCACAGAATGAGAAAATACTGAAGAGATCCAGTGTATGCTCTGATGCTTTGACGGCTGCTCTGGGAGGTTATGTGATGCTTTTACATGGCTTTCTCTATCTCCTTACAAGTTTCCTTCTCATAATTGTGTGATTAATATGTAGGAGGAATAGCTTGTTTACAAAACTAACCTAACCATGAATATAAATGTCACTTGGCCAGACTGGAGCTAGTTCTTGTCACTGCAAGATTTAGTGTTTCCACTTGTAGCAAATCTAAATTCCTCCACTTTCTTAGCCGAGTGTCTCCTAACCTTTCCAGTTCTATCATTGCCCAGCTTGTGTCCTTTGTCAAATGAGACTAATACCTTTCAGTATCTGCCCTTTGTCTCTTATAGTCTTGTCTTTTATTTATACACTCACTTTGAGAGCTACACTATTAAGCCCACCACTCTCCCTGACACCCTGTTCATACCCTTTTCCAGCCCTATTTGTCATAGCAATCAGACGTGTGTATTGCATGCTTTCACTGAGAATTGCACTGCTAAATTGATGGTCTACTGTTAAGTTTTCCAAGACACAGTATGTCCTATGTTTCATCTGTGAAATTCTGTATGTTCTCTGCTATGGCAACATAATGAAGGTGTATTCAGCTGTACAAACCTAAATCCAGAAACAAAGCTTTTAAAGGACCACATTTTATAACGTGTGAGGAGCATTTTACTGGTTCGAGAGTAAACACTATGTCAGCATCCACATTATCACAAGGAAATGAGGTGTTGAAAGTGCTGTCGTCATTTTCAGTAAGAATTTTCACAGCACAAAGCAGCACGACTTGTACTGTTCTTTAGTGTCATATTTCCTGGCAGTAGAGAAAACTGAATTTTACCTCTGGGAGTTTTGCTATTTCAGGGTTGCTACAAGTTTCAATAAGCTAAATTTAAGACTTTTTAAAGACAATCATGAATGCAATTTAAGACCTATTTCACATCCATACTGGCACAAAAGATGTCAGGAAAATGTCATTGCAGTCCAGTCTATTGTGAAGTCCTGAGAAGCTGTAGAAATGAACACTGATTTGTATGGCTTAATGGAATGGCAGCAACAAAGACTGTTTGTGCAGAGTGGGCTGCGCTGGGGCCAGACTTTGGGGATGCTGCCAGTGTAAATACAGAACAATGTTGATTTATGGCAGGTGTTGTTCCCTGACTTCCAATGCAGTACTAATGCTTTTATACCCACAGTTTCTAACTTGAGCTTTTTCTTGGGTAAAGTGCAACGAGGTTCATCCAGGCAGTAAATGCACCGGTGTCCTTTCATTTTTATGCCTCTATGCAGTGGCACCAGAAGTTTACTTCACACGCCTCTCCCATATTCTTTTTAAGGACAGGGTTCACAGTATTCCCATGTAAATCCTTCCTGTCCACTGAAAGAGGTTTAGTGAACTAAAGCAAATAATAATAAATGATCTAAAGTCATAAAGTTCTTTGTTGAATACTGTGTATGGAAGACAGAATCAGAAGACAGATCTTAATTACTAGTGGCAAACCCTGTGCTTCATACTCTGCACAGCTACAGGATCGCTGCTTTACTTACACTTATAAACATAAACACTGTCCAGAGGTCTCCAGTTACTACAAAAGCCCTGGTGATGGTGGCCCATTGCTTGCTAAACTTAACTGTTCTCAGGCCTGAAAACACTGAAAGTAATATCACATATGCACATAACAATTAAGGACTAAACAAAACAAGACAGCAAGAACAATAACAATACTGCTAACTTAATATTAACTCACCCATGAGTCTTTGCTGCAAAACAGTCCATAGTCCAAGTGACGAAACCTCTTGGATCAATATGCTTCCTGAATCTTTACTAACTTTTCTTTAATCAATCAATCAGCCTTGCCTCTGCACCAGCAGCAGCTGTAGATGGATGCTTGATAGTTTAAGTTTTCCGTACTGTCTTTCTCATCATGCCAGAACTAAAGGACTCAAATGTAAGACCCCTGAGGCAAATGCAGGTTTACAGATTTTATTATTTGCAGCAAGAAAGGATGAGGACGAGAGCGTTGGAGAGTGGGCAGGCAGGTGAGGTTCAGGTGAGTGAAAGATTTTTGTTTGCAGTAGGTGACCAGCTTGGAATAAACAAGTGAGCTTTTCTTTGCAGGTGAAAGCAACTCAAAGTATCTTGATCTTGCAGGTTCTTTCAGGGTCCACCTGAGGATTAAACCAAAGGGATAACTAGGAGAGGGGGGGGGGGAAGTCAAGGAACTGAAGGTAGCAGAAAAAAGAGCAGAAAGTTACAGTGAATTGTTTCGAATTTCTTGGTCAAAGGCTAATGCAACCTCAGAATGCTTTTGACCAAAAATCAAGGATTCGTATGCTATGGCAAAATTTC
Source organism: Paratilapia polleni (assembly GCA_015106735.1). Classification (NCBI taxonomy): domain Eukaryota; kingdom Metazoa; phylum Chordata; class Actinopteri; order Cichliformes; family Cichlidae; genus Paratilapia; species Paratilapia polleni. The sequence continues at coordinate 4,556 of VUQI01030153.1, read as the reverse complement.
ACACAAATATCTGACAGGATAAAATGATGGAGTGATGGCATTTTTTAATCAAAATAGTCAAAGGTTAATTTTGCTGTGATATATATATATATATATATATATTTTTTTTTTTTTTTTTTTTTTTTTTTTTTTAAAAAAAAATATTTTTTTTTTTTTTTTTTTTTTTTGTTACACTA
>VUQI01030151.1:0-11671 GCA_015106735.1 Paratilapia polleni | reverse complement strand
AGAACTATTCCTGAAGACTGCTTAGAGAAATTACAAGAAAGCTTTCCTAAGAGAGTTCAGGCTGTGTTGAAGAATAAAGGTGGTAATACCAAATATTGACTTTCAAGCTTGTTAGAATTGTACAAACTCTGTTTTTGCCCTATGCAATGCATTCCCATTCATGTTTGCACATGTTTTAATAAATCACTGCACCTATTTCCCATTTTCCTAGCAAAATATAAAGAAATGAGTGCTGGCTCAAGACTTTTGCACAGTACTGTACACTGTATGCTAAATCTCCCCAGCTAGACAACATTCCTAAAAGAACTATAAGACTTTTATTTGTGTGGTTCCAGTCAGTTTTATTGGGATTATACGACCATCCGAGTCTTTTCTATGCCACCAACCAAGAAGTTAAAAGGGAAACACATTCATGGAAAGTATGCAGCCATGTGAAAGTGTTTAATCACTAAGCTCCTGTGGGCACATGCCTGGGGGATTTTCGACATGGCATTGGGAGCACGCTGTCAACACAAAGGCAGCTGTAGACACACTAATGGATCACATATAAACAAACACACACACACGTGGGGTCAAAGCCCAGAGTCAAAGACATGTTACCGTTCACTGACAATTCATGAGTAGTGACAAACAATCCCGTTGTGAGGCTGCAGTCAAGAGCTATCAGGAAAATTTTCTACAGGAGAGAAAGACAATCTATGGTTTGTATATATCCTGCCTTTACTAGTACTCCATTTAATTTGAGTTGAGCTGTGTTTCCAATCTTTACACCTGAGGACATATAATATCAGGATTTGCAAACACAGGTACATTCTCAGCCCCCTTAAATGACAACTTTGTATCTTTGCTGTGTATGGAGCTCTCATAATCAAGATTGTAAGAAAATCACCATCTAGGCCAAGGCAGCTAAAGGAGAAAGAAGCCTTGCAGACACTTTTTACCAGTGGGTATGATGACAAAGGAATCTTTAGCACACACAGTCACACATAAAAGCCATCTGATGTGCCTTCCTCAGGAGCCCAAAATAAATGTGTTTGGGGTGTGATCTAAATATGCTTAATATGGTTTATCAGATAAATCCTGAACATAAACTGCGGGCTGCCCTTAAATCCCTAGAAATCCTCAAAATGAAAAACATCATGATGTGCACTTTGGTGTGCAAATCAGTCAATACAGAATGAAGAATCCATAAAGGGCCCTTTTTTCTCCTGATCACACGTACTGTATGTAATCAGGCTACAATGACTGCAGCCTTTCCAGATTTGTGTGTCTAGAGGACAAACAGAGGCTGGGACACTTTGATTATGAGGGAGAGCGAGGGCAGTGCAGCTGCTATCCCTGCTAACAGCATCTCCTCTGCTTCATTAGACATTGCCTGTGTCTGTGTTCAGTCTTGATGTTTGTTTCAGGCGATGGGAAACATGAATCAAAGCATTCTGAGGCTTGCTCTCTTGCTTCCTGTGTGCAGAGAAAGAAAGCACTTATACAGCAACAAAATCCTCTCCAGGGACAGGAGAGAGGAGTGAAGGGGAAACGCAGCACTTTGATTCCAGTCCCTGATGGTCCGAAATCCAGAAATGATAGCTGTATGTACAAAGTCACAAGGGAGCTGGTAAAAATGATATGATGGCGAAGGTTTTGTACACAGCTCAAACTGCTTTAAAGAGGTGGGAGCATAGCCAAAGAGTGAGACTGAAAAGAATGAGAGAAGATGATCCTGTCTTTTCTTTGCTGTGCACACATCACTAAGAGGGATGACAGGATGTCATAAAATGTGCTTTGCCTAAACCATACAGAGATGTCAGATGTCAGGATTGATTAACACAAAAGATGCATCACTGTCCTCATCTTCAGACATTATATTTTCTACTGAATAGCTAACATCTAGTAATTACAAGGTGAGATTTTGATTTATGAGCAGTTTGAAAGGGTACATGCTGAGGTATGAAACATGTGTATACAAACTGTCAGCCAAGACAAAAGTGGTTATTTTTGGTTAGACTCACCAAATATTCTCGGTTGTCCTGAAATATGATGATAATATGAAATGTTACAAAAAGTGAAGGCAGGACTTTCTTACCTGTGCATATCTGGCCAATCTACCAAGTGGTTGCCCTTTTTGCATTCTTCGTTTTGGGAAATTTAAAAAATATTGTTGGGGGACCTGTTGCATGTCACAGCGCTCTCTTCCCTTGTTCCACATCTCTGGACTATGCATATTTTTATACAGTTATCTTATGTCTGCCCCTTCATTATACTGCCAAATAAACTAACCTACAGATGATACCAGACTTCCACACACAGATGAACTTTGAAGTGCATATCTTTACATTAGACACATAAAAACTTGGATCTTGCTCTTTGTTTTTCAGCAGCTTTTATCTTTTGTTCCTCATGCAGTAACACGGGCTGCCAGGGTGGATTAAAAGTCTTCTTTTCCTGGTCTTCTGTGGCCCATCATTTCTCTTGCCGCTTCACAGAAGCTGGGGGTCTCCGAGGTCAGCCCTTTGACAAATGGAGCAACTCATTGTGTAGACCAAGAAGGAAAGGAGACTAAAGGAGTGAAAGGATATTTGTTGAAACCAAAGCGGGTAGCGACACTGCCATTTGCACAACCCTATGTTTTGATCCGACTGACGCCCACTTGAGGAAACTCAAAGCTGTGCAGCACGCATAAAGACAGCAGCTTCAGAGGCCCACTTAATGCTTGTCCATAGAATATGCTCCATCACTTATACACGCACACAAACACACAATAATCCCATGGGACCTCTGTCTCCCCCTTAAACAGTGAGACTGACACGAGCCACAGACTCAACCCTTAAAATCCCAGATGACCCCTGCACTCACGTGCACTCACACACATATACACATAAATATGCATACAATTTGCCACATAAGAAAGTGGGGGGCCCTGGGCCAGGCAGGTGATGCAGTAGTCCCAAACATTGCAAGCTGTGTGAGCATAAGTGTGTGTGTGTGTGTGTGTGTGTGTGTGTGTGTGTGCGTGTGCGTGTCTGTGTATGTGATGGGGGGGCTCGTTTGCCGTCTGTCAGTCCAACCTGCTGCTTGCATGATCAGCCAGTTGCTGTTTCTCTTCTCCTGGGGTTTCTTGGCTGTGTGTGTGTGTCTGTGTGTGTGTGTGTGTGCATGGCGGCATGTGTTTCTTACAAGACTGCTCTCACTCACAGATCAATGAATCCAGGGTTGTGTATCATCCTAATTGCATTATTGGGGTCTACATCAGTTAATGACACACCCACCACAGCTCTCACCTCTACATGAGTTTGGCTTGACAGCTATGAGGCCTGGTTACATGTTATGCCATAATTGTTACCCAGCAGGCGAAGGATTTAAAGCTGCACCAGGTGGGATTTTGATCTGAAAATATATTTATCAATTCAGCCTCATTCACAAACTGGGACTGAAGGAAAAAAAAACATTTCCACTCCATCAGTTGTGATCTGGCAGATTCACCTCATTTAACCCCATGAAAATCTGATGCTGAATTTGTTTACCCACAAAAAGAGACTAATCAAAATTTAGCAGTAATATAAAACTATAACAAGCACTGAGTGAGCACGTGAAAAATATGAACCAAAAATATTTGCATCATGGTAAATAATTTCTGGTATCTAAAGTTTTTTTTTGTTTTGTTTTTGTTTTGTCATTTTTTCCCTTTTTGCCAGTTTGCAAAATTCCCCAGTGCAGGTTTAAGTCACCTCTATTAGTAATAAAGCCACCTTTATAGCATAATTACAATGACAAGGTCATGATCCATGGGCAATTCACACTAAAGCACAATAAATATGGATTTTTAAATGTTAAAAATAACTTTATTCATTTTTCCTCTTCCTACCGATGCCTGTGGTGCAATACTGCAACCCCCTTCTTCCAAACTCTTTCCTATGTTTCATGACCTTTAAGCAAGACACTGCAGTTTTTAACTGATTAATATATCTGTGTTGCTTCGAGCTTATAATAAAGATTAAGGCACAGGGCACCCACAGTTCACACACAAATGAGCACCTTCAAGGACAACACAGTTCCACAATGAGTGAACCATGCATATGGAAGGAGATTCAAGCCACTATAGGTTGGGATACTTACCTTGTCAAACAGAGACTTCCATTGCTGAGACAAGTTAAAAAGAGAAAAAAAATAGAGTATGTGAAGTAGTGAGTAAGAGAAAGCAATGGGAAGAAAAACAAACTCAGAAACAGGTGCCAGACAGGAGGGAAGCACCTGTTTGGTAATGATGAATCTTGGCCAAAAGGGCTTTCTTCACTGTGTGCAATTGCCTCAGTTGCAAACGCATGCTGTTATTATCTGATCATTGTGGTCAATGAGCTGCAGCAAAAGATAATAAGGCACCAAAAGTGTGGCTCATTATGTGTAAAGGGTAGTATGCTGTGTGCGAGTGTCCCTTTGAAATAGATGAAACGTGCGCTGTGTGCCTTTTAGTGGCTCCAATCTCATAAGTCTGAGAATAAATAGCATTTTAAATTCCATCTGGTGTTCCTGTAAAACTTCTATTATGAGTTGTGCCATTAAATTTAGAGACAAGTGGCATTCTAAAGTTAATTATGCACTCCTATTATGACATCCTGTTTTAAAAAAAATAAACATAGGGTTTTGTTTGACTTCCTCCAGTGAAAGAGAAAACTGAAGGTCCTGATTCATAACTATGAAAATGCCAAAAGGTTACGGGGGTCATGTCTTCACTTGAGACCACATTGTGTGGACTTACTTCTTCTGGAGCCACTGGAATAACTTCGGTACTTTCCAAAACCTCGATCTCCTCGCCCTCCGCGTTGGCCGCCACCGCCGGAGAGATGTTTACCGGCGCCTCTCGGGTTCCGCCTGTCATTCTCGGGCTGCCCTTCTCCATACACCCACGGAGAGCGGCGATTCGGTCCTTAGGAATGACTCCACATGCTGTAGTTTAAAATCCCATGTCCTATGATACATTAAAAGCGTGCGTACTCCAGTTATGCCCTACGCACTTCCACACAGACCGAGCAAAGCTTCATCCGCAAAGGAAAAGTTGACGTGTAATAGTTTAGTAAAAGGTGGTTAGGGGTTAAAAAGACTCCATGTGGTGTCACACCATCTTTCAACACATCGTTAGTCAGCAGTGACAAAGGTTTTCAGAGCTGGAGATGAGTCTTTCCGCGAAAAGAGGCAGCGATCCAAGTTTGTGATGCTGGAGACGCACATTAGCAGAGCAAGTCTTTTCACTTCAAGAGGTGCGACGCAGCAGCAGCAGAGCGCAGATCCATCTGAAAAAAAATAATTACATCATCAGTAGTGACAACAACATGAAACCCAGGACAGGGATGACGACATTCACCTATGAAGTCTCATATGGCTTCTTTATGCACAGGAGCCGGTGAAACTCTGCTTAAGAAGGGTGGGCACATGGCATACTGGGAGAGAAGTTCAGTTATGTGCCAATATTTTGTGGTGCGTCATGTTACCTGGCACGCTGGTTTCTGCCGGTCGACGGCGCAGAGCGGGGACGGCCGTCTGGTTTCTCCACCGCGCGCTGGCAAGAAGCCTCAACTGGGGGCGGTGGGGGCACACACACCGACCGCCTCCGATGGGATTTTTGGATCAGCTCCAGGAGACGCCACGACTCTGCTCCATCCGCATACGTCCTTCCAGGCACAGAGGGAGAGATGGAGAGAAAGAAGGTGGGGGCGGAGAGATAAGGGAAGGGAGGGAGGAAGGGAGAGATTTGGCCGGCGGTGAGGAGGGATCACCAGCCACTGCCTCTCGGGGGTTTCGAGGAACTCCGTCTCCCTGAATGAGCAGCTGGCATTCACTGGCTCACAGGGTTTAGGTTGATTTGTGCACGATCTTAATGCGATGTGTTCTTCATCTTCACTATTTAGCTGTGGACATGTGGATTACAACATTGCTCATTTTTTGTTACACGTCTTGTTTTAAAAGACTTTTGTAGCTGCTTTAGTGTCACGCAGGTGTAGATTTCAGGGGCCACCCAAAGGACACGCCCCCCACCCACCCAACAATTAGAATGTGCACTTGTCCTAATCTCTTCCTCCCAGTAAAATCATTAAGGAAGCAGAGGATTTATTTAGGAAAAACACTATAACATTAATCAACAAGGAATGCTTCTGGCACAGGGAGGTCTTTTTTCTTCAGCAATAGGTCGTGTTTACTCCCAAAATATGAATATAGCCTAAAATATTAATGCAACAATAAATGTTTATGCAACCACCGAATCTTCTGGGGTAAAGGTCACAAATAAACAAATAAAAATGATAGCGAGTATCACTGCATTATAATCCAGTATGTCTTGTATTGTCACCTTGTGCCTGGTTTTTGTTTTCTGTTTGAAAAGGCAAAAAATCAAGTTTATGATACTCCAAATTTCCTAAGGACCCCCTGATCCCTTGCACCAAATGCTCAAATGAAAACCAAAACCACAGAATCATGGTCCCTGTTTTTAGGTGCATTTGATTCAACATTTCTCTGTTAATATTTGAGGCTGCAGTGAGCATCTCACATGTAATCTGGTCTGAAATGGTCGATTCAATCAAATTTTATTTTTATAGCACAAATTCACAACAAAAGTCATCTCAAGGCACGTTTTTATTCCAAGATAAAGACTCCACAATACTACAAAGACAAACCCAACGATACCCTATGAGCAAGCACTTGGCAACAGTGCTATTGTGGTATAAATATTAATTAATCATGCCAGACAAAAACAGCACGCGCAATCTCTTCAGTTTAAAAGTGGGAAGGAGGGAGTGTCCACAGCTATAAATTCCTGGCTGTTTAGGGGGATATAAACTGTCCCCTCCAGGTCTGCAGCTACAAACGGCAGGGCCCCATCACATACCAATTACCTGAAGAGACATCAAACAATCATAACAGTTGTGTGGAAGCCATGTATGAGGAGAAATTATGAGGTCTGCAGTGCGTGGGTTGATCAGTATCCATCAAGTGAAACTCCCCCAGGTACACTGTGTTTCCATTACCATGGAAACAATATGGTCAGCTGATATTTTCAACCCTGGGGGTCTTTTCCTGACTCCTACACAGCAGCGTGGGATTAAAGTTGGACTTTGTTATGTTGTTTAAAAAAAAGGAGCGAAACAGTCTGAGTGGTCAGAGGTCACCAAAGCCAGTGCTGAGATTCTGCATTTGTATTTAACCTTTTGTACATTGGAGAAAAAAGGTTTTATGACATTTTTTTGACCTTACTGTAGGTTGTGTGAATAATTCACTTTTCATTCTCTCACATAATCATTAAAAAAAAAAAAAAGCAAACTCACCTTCTTCTCTGCAGATGAAGCTGATACATGAGTGACACCTTAGGGACTGATTTGCACTTCTATTTACAGAATATGACATTTACATTGCATTAAATTGTTGGGATTTATATAAAACATATATATTATGTGCATTATTGTAAAGCTTTGCCAGAATCCGTTTTATTCAACTGTTAAAATAAAACAAGGCAATAAAGTTCTCCATACAAGTGTACTTAACAACTTTGTATTGAAACAGTGAATAATAACACAACTTTACACAATGAAACAGCACCAAAACTCGTATTCAGGAAAAAGACACCAGCCTGACAAGTAAATTAAAAAAGTAATAACAGATCACAGTTTATTGTATCAATAGCTACAGGCACCACAGGTATTTCCATTTAAAGCAGCTACCTAACTATAAAACCAGCTTTGAGGTGTCTTGCTTTCACAGGTCATATGTTAACATCAGTTGAAGAGCTTTAACACAAGAGGCAGACAGAAATGATTGAGGTGATGAGGAAAGAGGGTGTTAAGAAGAAGAGGAGAGAGACAAGATGTTTGGTAAGAAAAATACCTGCTATGTGGGAGACCTGAGCTCATGTATAAATTAACATCTGGAGAGTATTGCTTTCCTTTCACAGGTGTGTAGCTAAGGGGTATTTGCAGCTACCAAGCGCTTTCTAAACTAGTCTGTTGTAGCCCCAGAGCGCCATCCTGATGAACTTAAGTACTCTTTCATCAAGACCATCCCTAATGGTGTCAGTGTTCATTTGCACTTAAATTAAACTGGATGTTCCACTCACTATTAATTATTTCATTTTGGAGTGGTTTTTTTTTTGTTGTTTGTTTGTTTTTCTTTAACAGCCGAGCTCTCCATTTTTTGTATATACCATACCTCCAGTAACAGATGCTGACTGTTTATCTGTTTTAAAAGTTTAGTAATATTCATTAGTTTTACGTAACTACTCTGACCACTGTTACCTGTAGAAAACACTTTCTTTTTATTTAGAACTAGCAAAAAAAATTTCAATTTCATATTATCCATCATTATTATCATTATTATTATTATTGACTATTTAAAATGCATATAAGAACATTAATTTTAGCTATCCATTTGAACTAATGCCAGTAGTTATTTCACCCACTTGTTTGTTTGTTTTGGCTGATAAGAGTACATCACAAATCTGTCATATTTTCATGTAAACCTGCAAAAAAAGTCTGAGAATTTACAAACATTTTAAAACACTGTAGCACTTTATAATATGGCCTGTGACTTAGCTTGTAATTCCCCTGGGTTTAACATGGACTTTCAATGTATTTTTTTCTGAAATTAGAGTGTAATTTTATCTACCTACAAATACTTGCTGGAAGGTGCACAGCATAGGGGGTACCAATTCAAGTCTTTATAGGAAAGGAGAAACAGTTTTAATGTAAGGAACTTTAGGTAGCAAGAAACTTCAGGTATTTTAGCAGAAAACAAACAACATTTCCCCATGTTACATTGTAAATATGCACAGGTGGGTCAGTACTTTTGGGGACGCGGGCTATATTATGGAGTGGCTTAACATTGTCGCTTGAGGATAAAGCTCCAGCAGCACTTGTAGTGTAAAGAACAGCTTTATTGTTTAACTGAAGCACTTTGGCTTGTGGCCTTCATCAGGGTGATCTTAAAACATATTACAGACAACAGTTAAATGTTGTGTTTCACATTAATTGGGTGGTTAAAATATGCCTAACCCATTCTTGCTGGTGCCTCACTGGTGGATATGTATGTTGAACATATGTGACTGGTTGTCGTATATTGTTGTTGTTGTATATTATTTTAGTCTATGCATACGCCATTTAAACTGTTGTCTGTAATATGTTTTATAATGACCCTGATGAAGGCCACAAGCCGAAACCCTTTGGTCAAACAATAAAGTTGTTCTTTATACTACAAGTATTGCTGGAGCTTTATCCTCAAAAAGCAAGGTTAAGCCACTCCATAATACAACCCATGCCCCTAAAAGTAAGGTGTACTTACGATGTAAGATGTGGAGGTTAAGCCACTCCACAATATGGCCCTCACCCCCAAATGTACTGAATATTTACAGTGTAAGATGGGGAAATAATGTTTGTTTTTCTACTAAAATACCTGAAGTTACTCACTACTTAAAATCATCCATCCATCCATCCATCCATCCATCCATCCATCCATCCATTTCCTGCTGCTTATCCCGGTCTGGGTCACAGGAGCAGAGTAGCCCAGACCTCCGTCCCTCCAGCCACATCCTTCAGCTCATCCACAGGCACACCAGGGCATTCCCAAGCCAGCCAAGAGGTCCAATCTCTCCAGTGTGTCCTGGGTCTGCCCCTGGGCTTCCTCACAGTAGGACATGCTTGAAACACCTTACCTAAGAGGTGAGGTGTATTTAAAATTGCTTACAGTCTAATTTGTTTCCTCTTTCCTGTAAAAAATTGAATTATTACCCCCTTATTTTAGTGTACCTGCTGGTAAGTATTTGTAGGAAAACAAAAGTACATCCTAATTTCAGAAAAAAATATTGAAATTCCAAGTTAAATCTGTGGGAATTACAAGTTAAGTGACAGGCCGCACGAAGTTATGACAAGTGAAATGAAGATCAAATATGTAGGTTAAATCAAATTTAACCAAATAAGTGGCACTGAGGATAATAAATGGCAGAATTTAATCATCTCATCTGAGGCTCATTCAACAAAATTAACAATTAAGCCAATTTTCACTTGTTATAAATATGAATGTCCCTTGGGTTTCCAGCAGAAGACATCAGAACTAAAAGTGTGAGAAGTGAAATTGCTATTCTAAGCAAAGACAGGTTTTCCCAGTATCCACTCATGAAAGTTTCTAAGACAGCAATAACTAGCACTCTGTGCAGAGCCGCAGCAGACAAAAAGTGAGCACATCAAGCTTTGTTCACTGAGACATAGAAAAGTACCTTCCACAATGAAGACAAGACACCAGTCAGAAAAAGTAGTCAAAGGAAGGCTGTCTCAAAGTGGTCTCTGAAGACAAGTAGTGGCTTCTAAATTTCCCTTTAAATGGAGTTAGGTTAGAGTGGCTAAGACATCCCAGCATTTCACAGTGGATGACTGAGGAAAAAAAGTCCCATTAACTGATGAAGCATAACAGCATGAGATATTGCTGTGAATTACAGTGAAACATGGTGGTGGGAATACTCAAGTTTAGGGGTGTTTTGAATCCTGTGGAGTGGGACATGTGCAGTGAATCCCACTCGGGGTCATAAACCTGCTCGAATGTTTATGACAAAACACATCTCAAAGCTTTTCCTGATGGTCACCTGACCTCAACCCCATTTAAGAGTTATGAGGGGACTTGAGGACTTAGAGACCAAGCATGATATCCACAAACATGTGGAGTCCATTCCAGCTTGAGTGCATGCTGTCATTAAGGCATACAAACATTTACAGTGGGAAAGTATTCAGACCCCCTTCACTTTTTTTCGATTTTGTTATGTTGCAGCCTGATGCTACAGTCAATTAAATTCTTTTTTTCCCTCATTAATCTACACTCAGTACCCAATAATGACAAATTGAAAACAGAATTTTAGGATTTTTTTGTAACTTTATCAAAAAGAAAAAACCTAAGATATCACATTTAAATAAGTATTCATACCCTTTACTTAACTTTTTGTTCAAATTATTAAGCTGATATTTGTATTTGAAATAAAAAAAACAAGACAAAACTTCAAGTATATATTCCAAGGGTCTTGTAGATAACTTTAGATGTCCACATGCTGTCTCTTAGAAAGAATTTAACAAACCTAAGATAAGTTATGGTTCTGAGTGAGTCTCTTCAGTGATCTCAGGTAAGGCTACTATAACACAATTTCTGGAAGAAACTAAAATTGATGGCCAAGATATTTTTAACCAGATAACACTGCCCTGCATCATAGTTGCTGAATGAAATCTAACACTTGTTCTTTACTAATTTGGGGTTGCTGATTTCAAAAATAATATCCATTTTGCTCTATCACATCACATTTTTTCACAAGTAATAATTGTAAACATCCAGATCCAGATGTTTTTTGCTATATCTGTGGAAGCTTCACTACATCCAAACAGTGACAAAACATTACAGATTTTGTGGAAAAGGCATACTTTGCTTATTTTGGTATGAAATTGGGCGACCAACACAAGCTGTGGGCACCTCATTCAGTTTGCCGGGGGTGTCAAAAACCTCCAAGCATGGACTAAGGGAAAGAGAAAGAGCTTGGGTTTTGGTATTCCAATGGTATGGAGGGAGCCACAGAATCATTTTGATGGCTGCTGCTTCTGTTTAGTCAATATTTCTGGATACAGTTCCAAAACTAAATCATCTATCAGTTACTCTAACCTGCCATCAG
>VUQI01030150.1:0-15479 GCA_015106735.1 Paratilapia polleni | reverse complement strand
ATCATTAGGGTTTAGCTTCTTTCTATTAAATGAGAAACCAGATGGTCAGATATTTGGCTGTATATGTGTGACAAGTCAAATATAAAGTCTACCATTCCTACCATTTATTCAGCAATCAAAACTGTAAACAGTATTCAATATTCAAGTATTTAGTTTAATAAAAACAGTCCGGAAGTAGTGTTCTCCTTGAAACACATTCCCTCTGTATGTTCTTTTAGCATTACCTCACATTGCTAATAGCCCCACAGCTAGCTAGCCGGAGAAATTGGAATACTCGTGGTGGTTCTGTGCGATAATAATGTGAAAACTTTTAATCACATTATTTAAGTGTAATAATTCTTTGATAAGCAGTTCTCTCTGGGCATAAGCTTAGCATGTATTGACTCAGCTTTACTCATGCGGTCAGATAAGGTGATAAAAATGCTAGGCCAGCTCGGTAGAAGCTCTGCATAATGGTTGCAGCGTTGACAACATGAGACACACTTCTGAACAGGTTGTGTACGTAAATGAACAGGAATCAGCGGGACTTCTTTTGAATAATACAATACATGTGATTTGAAGGGTTGAGTGTCTTTGGCAATCTCACAATTCTGTTAATCAGTTCTCAAATAAAACCCATGATTTGCATGTCCCCAGCAGTGATTTCTGAAATAAAACAGTCTGTCTAGTCCGTGATGCTTTCTTCACCTCATTACTGCCACTACCGCCCAGTGGGCAGGTTTGTAAAGTGCTGCAGTTCATCTAGATCAGTTTTTCACTCCATTAACATTTGCGGTGGGGTATGAAGTATTCACAAAATGCGTAAATAATACTAATTACCAAGTCAGTAAATCCAAAATGTGAGTAAATACTAGTCTTTTTGTAGAGGAACTACAAGATAACTACCAAAAATTAAGAACTAATGGTGTAATTCTGCCTTTTTTCTTCTGCTATTATGGGTATAACAAAAACTTATGCATTTATAAATCAATGCAGAATTTTAGGTAACAGTATTTATATGTGACTCAATGTCTTTTTTTTTTTAACTCAACCCACATTGTGTGGCTGTGCTAGCCATGTCCGAAATGAAATGTAGCTGAACCATTATTGGTTATTCAAGGCCTGAACTGCCTCCATGTTTACATATTTAGCTGCAATTCTCAGTCAAGGAGATAAAGGATAGACATTGTTTTTAGCCTTCTTCAGTACTTTCTGGACTGAACGAAACATTACTCAGAGTATTTTTTTTTTTTTTTTTTACTTTTGCTTAAAATGTGTCTGGTGGGAATCTTTAAAAAAAACAAAAGAAAAATGGAACCAAATGTACCAAATGTTACGCAAATGTCAAAGGTTTGAAGAGTTCCTGTAGCAGCACTGCACATTGCAGGAGTCTGATTCTCCTCCAGACCTTGGTCACTGAGGGCAGCAGAGCAAATGATCATTCTGCTGTGGAAAGTCTCCGTCTAACCCCCCCTTGAGGATGCCCAAGTGTTACTAAGGAAGACACTGTATCACCGCAGGCTCCAAGGGAACTTTAACCAGAACTTCCTTCAAGCAAGAACCAAGGGACCCACAAGCTAATCACTGTCACAATACTTGCTGTACACTTTTATTCAGCAGTCCCCAAGTCTGACATGTTGCGGCTTTTGGTACAAGTCTTGTAGGTTCAACTGTGCAAGGCCAGTTCAGGCATCAAGCAGCTCAGAATTATCTGAACGGCCAAGTTCTCAGCAAATGGCAAGAAACGGCACAACAGCATGTGAGAGAGGCTGAGAGTCTGAGCGCCCTCTAGAAAGGCCAGTGTAAATCCTCCAAGTCCCCCGATTGACCCATGTTTACGTCCGTCTCCAGCAAGCTCATGATGACCGCCATGGCAGCCTCATCGCTGCTGAAGCTGCTCAGGCCTGGCACCACCATGCTGTCCAAGTCCAACTGGGACGGCTCATCTGGGTGAAACAGAGCAAGACAAGACAAGATTTCAGAAACTCATTTTTTTTTTTTTTTTTTAAGGTAACTTATATTTTCTGAATCCTGCCTTATTTCTGACTTCTCAGAGAAGTCCAGTGTGCCGGCTCAAATGTGGGTATAAAAACGTGAGTTCAGTTTGAAATTCCTCACTCCTGTTCAAAATGGTAAAATGTCGAGAACTCACTGATAAGGAGAGAGTCCGCATTAAAGCACTTTGTGATGCTGGATGATCTTTCTCATTTTTATGGCAGGTGGTCTAATAATAATTAAGCTGTACATTAGCATACATATCAGGTAATGGGACTCCTACAATGATGTGTTTGTGGGGGAAAATATTTTGTCTACAAAAGCACCAACACAGAATAACCTGTGACTCTAAAACTCTAAATCTTAAAAGTAGCTAATAGATAAGATACCAGAGAAGTCTGCAAAGAATACTACGCAGCACTGGGATGTACTTCCTGTCTAATCTACCATCTGTCACCACCAAGCCTGCTTTATTTACTTCCTGTAAATCTATGCTTCCTGTCTGTGTTTTTCAGTACTGACACCCCTGATGTCAGCAGTGCAGGATGAGTGAGGTACAGAGTTGTGGACTAACACTGGCGTCGTCCACAACTCTGATGCCCTTTAGAGACAAAGTCCGTTTGACACCCGCACATCCTGATAACAGTATATTACTCCACCACATCCCCACATCAATGAACTGTTTCCTCAGTCTATCACCTGCAGAATGATGCTAATCTGTCTGACATCAGAAAGACATTTTCACAGCGTCCTCTGATAACACATGACATTTGTGCAGCGTTGGTTGAACTTTGTGGACATAAATGACTGAAACAGATTCTTTATCCTTTGTTTTGGTTTACAGCATTGCTCATATTTACAATAGCTAAAAGATTATGTAGTGAGCTACCAAAAGTTGCTTCAAAATAGTGTCTGCATAGCAATAAGGTTTAACTTCAAAAATCAACAGTAGGAAAAAAGTCACAAAAGCTGAGGTATGCAAAGTCCCATCTGTCAAGCGGCAGAGAGGGGGAGTTATAATTGATCAAAATTCATGTGCTGGTCAATTTTGATATTTTGTGCTATTTTGCTTCCTTGTCTGTTAGAAGTTTATATAAATGAATGTATATTTAATGAGACTGTACCCCATTTGCATATTTAAACACAAGAATTTCAACAAGAATGTCTTAATAATCTTAGCTGTCAACTGGGAAAGATTCTTGGTAATATCTAGTTAAAAACTGTACCCTATTCACGTGTATTGTTTTCTCTTAATTACCATCACCACTCTCCAGCACCTGATAACAGCGATATCACTCTGAGTTGAAAATATTTAAAATTCACACAGAATTTTTAGATATATTTCTTCAAAATTGAACCCAAGTGTTTCACACCTGAAAAGCATCTTTGCAGACTCTGTGATGTTGTGTAGTATTTAAAGCATGGTATAGTGGGTTTTTATCAGTTTTTGTCCACACAGCATGAAGAAATATCACAATTTGACTTCAAGTTAACACTAACCTGAACAACACAAATGTACTTATGAACTTATTTGAAATTAATTCTAGTTCTTCTAGAGGACTTATTGACACTTGTGGGTGAAGATGTGTCACACGCTTGTACTCTAATGGGGGTTGGCATGGCAACCATGTGTCATGGTAGAGTGTCACAGGCTGCAGATTTCATTGGTTTGGTGAGTGGCATGGGAGTATATTGCGCCCTTTCACTAATGACTAGCAATGCATCGCCTTACTTCACAGTTATTTGCTTTGTGTGTGTGTTTGCTACATGACAGACTTCAGCTGAATACAATCTGAATACTATTCATTATTGAACTATTTTATTAATGTTTTCCTTTTATTTACTTGCAATTTTAACTGTGGCTTTTAATAAAACATAATATGCTCATAAAACCAGATAAAACATGCCACTAAACAACAGTGAGAACTGGGAAGAAAGTGCTGAATACTGTACCTGCCAGTGAACCATGAGAGGAGCAGGAAGTGCAGCTGAAATCTTCACATCTATTTGCCACACCTAATTGATTTTTGGTTGAATTATTGTGTGTTGAGGTGGCTCTCCAGCTACCTCTGCGTCAACCTCCGGCTAAAAGCTGCTGCTTTCCGTCACTGCCTGTCTGTGGAGCTGGAAAAATAATTAGATGACGAAAACCAGTTGGACCTTTGGCCTCATTTTGATGAACTCGTTGTGTGTATTGGTTTGGTGCATTGGTGTGGGTGTCCGCTCAGCGGAATAAGGAAGGGAGGATGAGTAATCTTACACCACTTACTGATACACACACATCCCAGAGATAAAGACAGAGGATGCAGGGAATCGATGACAACCAAGTCAAAGATTCAGTGATCTGTAATGAAACCACAATCTCCTGAAATAAACTGCCCAGCTTGCTAATATTCCTGCAGCTCTTCAAATGTGGGTTTCTGCACGCCTGAGTGTGCCTATGTGGTCAGAGCAAACAGTTGTTGCTAGGTAAGGATGGATTGTGCTGCAGATCTGGTGCAGACCTGTTTACACACTGCCAGATGACCAAAGGTATCAGTCATTATCAGCTCTGACAAGTTTAACTCACAATGACTAACAAGCCCACTCTATTAGAAAAACATTGTACACTGGAATGAACAGATCCATTACAATAATAGTGTTATTATTGTGGTGTTTCGGCATGGACTGCAACTAAACAGCCTCCATTAAGTCCAGGATCACAGTAGCTTTGTCTCTGGGTCATTGCACGTAAATGCAATCAGGGCACACTGACACATATTTTCCATTAGTAAACAACCTGAATAGCACCTGAAGTAGACAATATAATTGTCATAAATAACTACCTGCAATCAGACAGGGCAGCACAATAAGTGAACATTGTATTTTAAAGTGAAAAAACTATTTTCCTTAAAACATGCTGATTTTTCTGACACATATGCTAGATTAGATTCATCTTAATTTTGTGATTATTTACCCCCACATTTGTTCCAAAATAATGACAAAATCCAGGATTCATATCATGAAATTACAGAATTCATATCAAGTATAAATCCATCCACTCTGATGATGTTTCACTTAGTTATGATTTAGTTTGTTCTAATTTTATAATTACCTCTGTTCACATAACCGCAGTTATTCCTGAAACTGCACTGATTAAAGGAACATACCAAATGCAGTACGCGTCTCTCTTTAAAAAAAAAACAAAACGTCGTGTTCCATTATCTTTGACTCTCTGATCTCAAAAAGTGTAGATATTTTTAGGGTATCAGCTTTGTGTGGTATATATGGATGTATTTTTGCCATATTTGTGTTGGGTGTTTGGGTTTGATGTTTACAAAAGCCACACCTAAGAAATACAATGAATTTGATAGCTCACAACATAAATAACTGAATTTAGTGACTAAATATACAGTATACACATATGTACAAATTAGGCTATTTTAAGTCAAACCTAATCAAAATTGCTAATAGACACTTTAAAAATTCCTGACCAGACTCAATGTACAATAACCTTTAAACTTGTAGAGGATTGTAGCACAATTCCAGCAGGTGTGTGTGTTTTTGGTTTTTGTGGGTGTTTTTGTGCATATCACTCATGTGAGTCCCCTGTGATTAAAAAAAAAAGCCACAAATATGAGAATAATAAACATATATAATTATATAATTTCAAAATGCTGTAAGCATTTATAGCAGGAAGGTGCTACAGAGGTCCATATGTCTCTGTGTAGCACTGCTATGACTGCAACTGCCAGACCTACAGTAGTGCTGAGGTTGCTTTTGAAGCGGTTTTGTAGAGAGAAAGAATGCAAATGCAAAATCCTGTAATAAAGGGTTACTTTATTATTTCTCAAAGAAGAAAAAAAAATGGATCAAATCACTCAAATGTGAGTGCAATTTGAAGCACTTTATACCTACCATAACGCCAGTTTATAGATTATGATTTCACTGGTAACAATAGATTAAAATAAAAAATACATTACTATTGTGGCAGCTTTATATGTACCAGCTACAGCATTACATTGCTGCTTATGTATCAGTAATTACATTCTTGCTGTGTAATATATGAACATTTAATGCTCAGCTACTGAACATCTGTTGTTTTACTATGAATATAATGTTGAAAGACTGTCTTCAGCTGCTAGAAGGACCATTTTTACCCTCATAGATAGCTCTGTGTTTGGCTTTAGTTTCATCATCTCGTCCCCTGACGTGAATCAGCGGCGTGAACGAGGAGCTGTCCGCGGTGCTGAAAGCCCCTTTCTCTCTCCCGGTGGCGGGACATGTTTCGTGAACTGGGACAGATTTCCTTTATCCACGCCACGAGCTGTAGCACAAAACACACGAAGAAAAGCACAGTCAGGTTGTGGGGCTGTCTCACGCAGGTTGAAATGGAGGATGCGTGAAAGAGGGACAGCAGGAACATTCGCCTCATAACGATAAACATAAGTAAGTCATCTTAAAGGGGTCATATAAGATTTGTGTTATTGTTGTTTTCTTCCCGGTGTCTCCTCTTCCTCCTCCTCCTCTTCCTCGGTGAGATATTTTTAGTCGGACTCCCCACCCCCCGTTTTGAGTTTCACCCTCTGAGACTTGCACTCACATCCCACCAAAGGTAGACGCCAAACTGACGTCAGAGCACCAGTAATTTGACGTGTGATCACCCCCCATCCCGACCACACGCACACCCATGCAGCGCACGAGCCAGCCCTCCCCATCACCAGTATTTCCTCTCCTTGACGGACCAATAACGCGCAGTTTTACTCTCCCTCCATCTCAGCCAGCGGTTTCTTCAAGAATAAACTCAAAAATAAAGATTTCTTTATTACCAAGACACAGTGTTCATATCTGGGAGTTTTTGGCTGCTTTTCTTGGAGGGAATCAAAGCTGTTTGGAAATATTTTCTTCTCTGGTTGAATTTCCTCTGACATGGAAGTGAGATGTCGTCCAGCGGTGATGTGCTGTGTTTTTGCCGTCCTTTGCTCCGTGGTTCCTCGGTCGCTGGAGTCTTCTTTCGGGGACAGACAGTACCTGAACGAGTGGGCAGTGGAGATCCCAGGCGGACGGTCCGCTGCGGAGGCGATCGCCAGAGAGCTGGACTACGAACTGGTCCGACAGGTAGGCACCAACGCCCAGGAGCAATAAGGATGAATTAGTATATAATATAAACTGTGTATTGGCAGCTTTTGTGTTTGGCATGATATGAAGGCAAAGTAGAACCTGCACATATTGTTGCAGCCTCATCTTAATGTACCAGATATCTCATTTAACAGTCACCAAACCCAAGGCAGTTAGTCAAAAAGGTTCCTGAAATGTTAATTAAGCATGGTGCCTACAGTACAGGCTGTGAGCTGTGTTCAGACAACAGACCAGCAGGCTATAGCTCTATCAGGTATTCTGTTTTTCTTGTTAAGGCCATTAGATTGGAAGCTTATTGCTTTTGTGATAGCCCTAAAGCACACACTGCATTTTCAACACCCTTCTAAATTACAGGAAAATGATTTAATCAAGCTATGACTCACTATGTACACACTTCTGGTAACCCATAATTGGGAGTCAGGTTTTAATTTCCCTGTTATGTACACCTCTGTTTTCCCTGGTATTGGAAACTGACTAATGCAGACTTACGCAAACATATTACTTTGAGTCTGAATTATAAGATCAGTTCATTAATTCTTACAGATCCTGTGGCTCTGAACAGCAGTGGTCAATGATTAACTCATCTTCCACTTGGAATGAATAGTAAAGATACTGTATGCAGTCTTCAGCCATGCAGTTTTTACTACATGCATTCAATATATGAATCTACACATTTGTACATACAACTTTAAAATAAATACATTCACCCTCAGTAGAAATGAAATATGATTGGTTCAGCTGTGGAACAGACAAGGAACAGTGCTTATGTGATTAATACCAGCTTTAATATCCCTAAAGATTGATGTAATGCATCCAAATGTGAGCTTCCACAGCTGTAGGCCTTTTGGGGTTTTTTTTGTTTTTGTTTGTTTGATTTTTGGAGACATTGTGTTTTATTTGTCTTCAGTTGGAATTACCGGAAATAAAAACTGTTAATAAACGGATTTCTAACTATGTAGCTTGCCACACAATGTATCACAGGCAAAATAAAATATAATGCCTGTCTCACACCTTGTATTCTTCTCTGCAGATTGGGGCCCTGGAAGACCATTTCCTGTTCAAACACCGCAGCCATCCTCGCAGAATGAAACGCAGTGCCAACCACATCACCAGGCAGCTGTCAGAGGATGATCGGGTGAGTGGTCTCTTATTTAACGATTGTCTTTCTCCTGGTTTCGCCTTTGAAGACTGAAAAAAAATCAAATGTCTTCATCTGTCCATCTGTGTAGGTGTTGTGGGCCGAACAGCAGTATGAGAAACGACGCACCAAGCGAGCGTCCCTCAGGGAGTGCAGGGATTGCCCAGTGGACAAGCTTTTTGATGATCCCATGTGGAACCAGCAGTGGTACCTGGTGAGTCTCCAAGAAGGCTTGGGCATGAAAAGGATGCAACACTGAATTAAGCCTCAAAGTACAAAGCATTGGAGCACTTTGTACTCTCTAGAGCTCTTTAAACCCCAGATCTAGGTTGGTACCCACTCTACGAGTCATATGTTGTGTACTTTGGGCCTGATTTGGCCTTCTGTTTGTACACAGCTGGTCTGCCAACCCATGAGACATACATACCAAAGTCCTGTGAGTGCTGGACAGCTCCCTACAATTACTGCTCTGTCCTCACAGGGCCCTCATGCTTTGAGAGGGAAACTAATGAGTGAATGTGTGCAAAATTTGCACTCTCAGAGCTGCAAAACAAACAGCAAAGACTTCCTTTTTTCCTCTAACCTCTGTCTAAAGAGTAGAGGAAAACATGACAACAGTGAAAGAATAGCATGCTATCAAGCAGTTCTTGCCAAAAGAGCCATTTGCTTAATTGGTTATCCAGTCCCTTGTGGAGATGAGAGGGGTGGAGAGACTATAATCCAGCAGGATGGCATAGAGTACAGCATTAGGTCTCAATTTACCATGAATTGGATGTTTTAGCCCATTGAGCCCAAGTAGTAGCAGAGAACAGTAGCTTGTCACAGCTGTGTATCCCCCTCCAGATCCATTACTAACATATTCACTTTATCCTGAGCACAAAAGTCTTCACTGATTTTGATCCATAAGCTTAGAATGAACTGAACCACACAGATACAGTTTAACCACGGTTAAATGCAAAGCAGATACTTTTGTCACATATATGTTTATAAGCTTTTCAAGGAAATAAAGAGTAAAACAAAAATTACGTAAAATATTTTGATGGGACAAAAAGCAGCTTTTCTTCACAATAAAACAGGAGATGTTTGGCTCTTCTACAAAAGCAACTTTTCAGATTAATTTTCTGTTAGTTGACTAATTGAGTAACTGCTTCTGCTCTAAACCCAAAAGGAAAAAATAATAAACCTTTTTCAAATGAGCCATTTTAACATGGTAAAGTAGATAAACAGAGATGCCAGTAATCCTAATAATTAACTAACCCTGTAACACCTGCTTTACCTACTGTTCTGTGTCAAAACGGCTATATACATATGTGCTCCATAAGTGTTTGTGTGTGCATTTAGGGTGAAAGAAACAGAGAGAAAGAGATTCACATTACACTTAGCCTCGACTTTTTTGCACCTGCACTAAGTGAACATGAGTCACACGCTTGTGCAGAATAAGAAAACAAATTGAGATGAATCATTTTTGCCGATGAGGGATGATGACACTAATGGAATTGGCCTTAAAGTGCCGCTTAGTGTATTTCCACATCAGCCTGTGTCTGTGTCGCTGCACGGCCCACAAGATATTTCTCCTGAAGCATCATGATTTATTCACTTCCTCCACTCAGCACGGACAAAATGCAGAGACAGATAGAGCAATGGTCTCAGCCTCTATAGTATAATACTGTTTTTAGCTCCAGTATATGCAAATGATGACACACACTCATATAGCAGATAAAAAGAAAACAGGGAAGTAAATAATACAGTGATAGTGATGAATGGCAATAAGAGAAAAGCAAAGAGGTGCGACAGGTTACAAGACTTTAGCAGAGCTGATGATCACTGATACTGGAGTTGGGGTGGAGCTGTGTGACGGGGGAAAGAGGCCAGCATAATGGCAGAGGAGGAGAGCTGGGATGAGTGTCATTATCTATCATGAGTGGGTGACTGCCTGAATTTAATCAGGGAGTGACTCATACTTGTAGCTTGAAATTCCTCCTGCCTTCATGTGCATCCATGTACATGTGTCAGTCCGTGTTCATTGTGCATCGAGGGTCTCTTTGTTTTCTGGCTTGAGTGTCCACTCATTCATTACATATGCAACCAGGGTGGAGAGACACGAGAAAGCTGCTGCTGAATTTACCTTTAAAATCTATACATAGCGGGCCACTGAAAGCCCTCACCTGCTACCAGCGTCAACAAGTGAGTCATTTGGTCACACCGAAACAACGAGGCAACATCTATCTATGTGCTGGCTGAGTGCACAAGCCTTTCTAACAAACTGCTAGTGAAAAACATTGTGTAAAAGTGTGACAACTGTTTTGCGTTTACATTGAGATTTGAGTTCTATTCACTGTCAACTGCAACTGATCCTCTCCAGAGTGAGAGAGAGGTACAAGAAGTGAGAGGATGGGGAGAAAACAGGGAACTGAAGTGGAAGTCAGACAGAGGAAAAAAAAGGAATATATCACAGGGATGAGTCACATCTTGGGGTGGCGTTCTGCAGTGTCTGTGCATAATGCACAAAGAGCGAAAGAGCAGAGTTCTTTTTTTAGACTTAACTGTCTCCAGCTCTGAATCATACTCTTCTCAAAGCAAACAGGCTTCAACCCTGCTCACTCTCGCCCACTCCCCCTGCTGATTTTCCATTTAAAACAGGCTTGGTGCACCCCACACTGTGTAATATTATATAGCCTCAGAGATGGATTTTTAAATAATCCAGTAGGGAGACTGAATGTGTGTCGAGCCAGAAAAACTGTGGGTTGAAACACGCTGCATCTCTGGATATTGTTAGATATCTTGAGGGTTAGGCTAATCAGCAGAGCTGCTGTATTTGAAAACACAAAAGCCAGAATTATATGACCTTCTAGTAGCTATCTGCTTTCAAGTGGCCATACAGTAGGAGTGAAGTGACAAAGGAAATGCCGCCAATCCGGTAATGAATTTCTGTAAAGGTCAGTGGAAGAAGCAGGAGACTGAAGAACTTTGGCTGACCGTTACATGATAATGCTTTAACAGCCTGTCTAAATGAAGTGGTCATAGATATTTCACACATAATTTAGCTTGAAATGACACACGTGTAATTTTGTTACGTTGCCCCTGTCTTCCAGCAAGACACACGGACATCCTCCTCACTGCCGAAGCTCGACCTGCACGTGATTCCGGTGTGGCAGAAAGGCATCACAGGGAAAGGAGTGGTCATCACGGTTCTCGATGATGGGCTGGAGTGGAACCACACAGACATCTACTCCAACTACGTAAGACATCGTTTCCATGGAGACAGCCTCCATAGTCTGGGTCTGTTGTTGCCATAGCAATGCTGCTGGTGACACCTTGCAAGGCGATTCATAAAGGCAGTAATAAATCATCTATATGATAATGCCTATCTCAGAGGGGCTTTATGCGTTTTAATTTCTAGATGCAAAATGAGCATTTAACTGTAATGATGATTTCACTGTGAATGACTACACTCCTAGCTTTCAGGGACGCAAAATTTGAAAACATTTGTCATTCCTCCATTAATGTTTTGACTGTCTCATAATTACAAGCTGATGAGAGCAAGGATGACTGAATAGAAACTCAAAGAGGTTTCAGTTTGGCATAGTTTCTCTTGTTGAGAGGAACTCTAAAAGTCTTAAAAAGCTCCATCTGTGGTTTGGTTTCAAACAGTGCTGTTGCTCTCAGAAGCAAATCCCAACTGCGTCACTACAGCAAAAGAATGAAGGCGGAAGAGAGAGGGATTGAGTGGGGGAAAAAGAGAAAAGATGAATGACAGGGGTCATCTGCAGGGCTGATGGAAACAACTCCCACTGTAATCAAGTTAACGCTGATTAATCAACGAGGATCAATCAACCGAGACACTCATCCTCAACAATCAGGGCACATGAGCGGCATGCATTTGCATAACTTAATGGCAGTCATTCTAAGATGACAGTCACAGCCATTAATTCGATAATAAAGCTGTTACTGTGAACCAGAAACTGAAAAGAAGCTAAAATAGCTCTGTTTGATTTCCCTTTTAATAGGAGAATAATTTGTAAATTGACTGTGGCTGTAATGCAGGGGAATGATGGGAATGAGAAAAACAGAGAACAAATGTATCTTGCCATAAATGAACTATGCACTTTGTCAAACCGTGCCACAACTTTCATTTCAAGCAGACTTTAGAGTCATTAGAGTCAGCTGAGTCATTCAGTATGTGCGGTTTCACTATTTGGCCATAACACCTCTCTTCTCTTAACACAATCATCTGTGTTACCATGACAGGAGGTAGGCTGTGACAAGTCTGTGTTTGAAGCCTACGTCACTGATGTGAGCTAACATCATCCAAGCTTTGCAAAAAGCCCTCTAACTGTTTTCCTTTTTCATTTTTACAGGATCCAGCAGCCAGCTATGATTTCAACGACAATGACCCCGACCCTTTTCCCAGATACGACTCCACCAATGAAAACAAGTAAGATAGCTGCACAGTGATATTCTCATTACCTCACCTGCCCTTTCTTTTCTTTTTTTAATTTAGAAAACAGGAACAAATCTGTTGAGAAATGCAAAACCTTTTCATAAACATACTATTTCTGTAGTTACTTCAGATAACTTCAAGACGGTCAGAAAACAGTCCTTACACTGGACTCACTTTATTACTGTTTAGGTTAACAATCCGCCCCCTGCCAGCTGTCACGCACACATGCACGTCCACACACTCTATTCTCTGCCAACAACCCAGAGCTCCTTTGTTATCAGAATACTCCACTCCAGTTCAAAGCCTCCCAGATGAATAAGAGCCAATCAAACAAAACACCTCCATTTTCAGATGATGCAGATGGCCCTGTCATCACAAGCAATAGTTTCTGCTCTAAAGATGAAATTCAGTGAAATCAGTTATGTAACTAAACAAGGTAGTGGGCTCTAGTAATGAGTTTGCATTCTTTGAAATAATGAATGCAAGTAAAACAGTTCAAATAACCATTTCCTGCAATATTTTCTACAAAATACAGTTTTTTTAAATTGTTAATTAAGTGTGTTGTTTTTTTCAGGCATGGCACTAGGTGTGCTGGGGAGATTGCTATGCAGGCAGACAACAATAAATGTGGTGTTGGAGTGGCATACAATTCTAAGGTTGGAGGTAAGAGTTTTGTTTGTGTTTGTATTTTTATTCTTAGACCCAGAGTAAGCAGAAATCTAGAAAAATGAAAAAAACAAAAAACAAGACCGAAGATAAACAGCCTCCTCCTCCTACAACTCTCCCCTCTAAGAGAGGGGACAAGGTTCATAAGTGCCAAGAGTAAGTCAGTGCTGATATTTGTTCTTCACATGGGATTCAAACCCCATCCTTCCAGATGAAAGTCCTCTTTCACCCATTTTTCCACTGTATCCTACTTGGGCTTTTTTGCTCTTTAGATTTCCTGAAGCTACTCTATGCTGAAAGGTTATTTTTTATATATAAGATTTTTTGTTTTTTGTCCAGTGACAGCAAAAACATGTTGCACAACTCAGCTTTAACTATGCATATACTTATGTGAGTTCACTGCACCGCATCACACAGCCTCTTTATCTTTATCTACATTGTGTGTAAAATAGATTGCAATTGAAATGGTAACTGCATTATTGGTGGGAGCAGACACATGACGTCTGAAAGTCTTTGTGTTCATGCTGCTTATAAAGCTGATGCATCAATCAGGAATGTTCTTAACCAGGATAAAAAAGAACAGTAATGGTTGGAAGTGCTGTTTTTAGAAACTCTGGCTGTATATTCAGGGATTTTTGTTGTTATTGTTTTTTTTTAAGCATGTGCAGAGGAGAGACTTCCTGATGGAGGCCTGATTCTGACACCAGATGGTTGCATAATGTCACTCCCCAAAATTACTAAGCTCCAATCCACTGAAACAATGATTTGCATATTAAGGCTAAAAAATATGAATGGACTCCTAATAGCAGCAGTGTCCCAGATGAACCTACATCTTTAAACTGTTCTGCCCCAAAAGAGAAGAGTTTTTACTGTAGCATGCAAATTAAGTAAAGTTCTTTACTTTTATTTCCTTTATTCAATTCAACCAGGAATTGATGAATACCGAGAAACTGATAGTAAGCCCAATAGTTTAGGAACTGTGCTTTAACCTTCCCGTCTCTACCTGCTCAGGGATTCGTATGCTGGATGGGATTGTGACTGATGCCATCGAGGCGAGCTCTATTGGGTTCAATCCAGACCATGTGGACATCTACAGTGCCAGCTGGGGACCCAACGATGATGGCAAGACAGTGGAGGGCCCTGGCCGCCTGGCCCAGAAAGCTTTTGAATATGGTATTCAGAAGGTAAATTATAAAACTGGGAGCTTTTAATCACATTTGATGTTTCTAATAGGACCTGATGTGCCGCAGTGAGGGAATCTGCTTGAACAGAATCAATATGGACAATACAGTTAGCTGCTAAGAATAAAGCTGTTAATGACAAAGTGCCATCAGTTACAGTTGTTAGCAATGATGTTCATTGGACAGCACTGATTTAATGTCAGATTATGCTTGTGTCAAAATATGAAATTGATTAAATGTTTGTGCTTTTTACATAAAATTATTACACCCCATACCTCTAAATAACACCGCCCTGCATCATATTTGCCATATGAAATCTAACACTTGTACTTTACTAATTTTGGTTGCTGATTTCAAAAATAATATCCATTTTGCTCTATCACATCACATTTTTTCACAAGTGGCAATTATAACCATGATCCAGATGTTTTTTGCTATATCTGTGGATGCTTCACTACATCCAAACAGCAACAAAACATAACAGATTTTGTGAAAAAGGCAGACTTTGCTTATTTTGGTATGAAATTGGGTGACCAAGACAAACCATGGGCACCTCATTCAGTTTGCCGGGCATGTGTTGAAACCCTCCGAGCATGGACTAAGGGAAAGAGAAAGAGCTTGGGTTTTGGTATTCCAATGGTATGGAGGGAGCCACAGAATCACTTTGATGAGTTCCATCATTTAGTTTAGTTCCAAAACTAAATCATCTATCAGTTCCCCTAACCTGCCATCAGCAACGAGACCTGTACCACATTCAGATGAAATACCACCTCCCATTTTTACTGGCTTAGTTGATGAGAGAGAAGAGTCTGATGATGTTTTGTCTCCAGATGCACAACATTCTAGTGATGAGGACTTTGAAGATCCATCTTCTAGTAGCTCATCTGTCCTCCAGTTATTCACTCAGCCAGAGTTAAATGACTTAGTATGAGATTTGGATCTGCCAAAGGAAGAGGCTGAG
>VUQI01030147.1:0-10435 GCA_015106735.1 Paratilapia polleni | reverse complement strand
CCACCTTTCCTAAATTAAAAAAAAAAAAAACTTTTTTTTTTTTTTTTCCAAAAAAAAAAAAAAAAAAAAATGACCATAATGGCAGCATCGAATAAATAAAATATGTCCGAATTTCCTGCAGTGTTTTATTGCGGATGTGGGCTACCTTGTCTCCCACCACTAACATCATAAAAAATAACCAATTTCTTTATGAAATAATAAAAGAACCTTTGAGGAAAGAAAGAGTTTTGGTTTAAAACATTAAAAATGAAACAAATGTGCCCCATGTACCGAAGGCTGTGTCCTCACCGCAGAGGCCTGGATTCGATTCAGCCCCAGGCCACTTACTGCATGCATGTCCCCTCACTCTTTCTGCCCACCTTCCTGTCATCTAACAGTCACCATCTAAAAACATCAAAAACATATAAAGCCTATTTTTAAGCAGACTGTTAATTTAAAGTTTTTGCTATCTCTCTGACAGATTGCTTTTGGTTTTTCAGCCTAATGACAGCCTCCTTCACTTGCATCAACATCTCTTTGGACTGAATTAAAGTAAACAGATACCACATACAAGTTCAATACTTGGAATCAGCTCCAGATCTTTTATCTACCTCATTTGTCACTGAATAATGAAAAGGCCTTACCTGGCCATGAAACTGCTCGTCAGTTAGTTGTCCAATTACATTTGAGCCTCTCAAAATGGGAGATAATGTATAAAAATGGCTCTAATTCCTACACAGTTAATAAAATACTTTTGTTAAACCCTCTGAATTAAAGCTGAAAGTCTGCACTTCAATCACATCTTGATTGCTTGATTTAAAATCCACTGTGATGGTGTACAGAGGCACAATTACAAAAACTGTGTCATCGTCCAAATACTTATGGACATATCTATAACAGTTTTGTTATATTAAAGACATCTACGCACTCTGTTGCAGAGATATCCATTGAAGGTTGCTACAGCCTGTGTGCCACTGTAGCATCCAGCCTGACTTTAGCCTGACACAAGAGGAAGAAGAACTAATGCTATCCAGAGATCATATTCTTGTTTTATACAGTGTGATTCTAACCTCTTGCCAATCATGTTGAAGGACAGTCAGTGAATGGAGGTGATGACTGAGTCTCTTGGTGAGCAACCACTGTAGAGCAGGACTGACAGAAGAACTGGCGAGCCAGGCTTAGTTTACAGTTAATGGACCCCCCACCCTCTTGCTGCACATCTGCTCCCTCACACACCACTGACAGCGTCTTCAGCTATGAGCATCAGGCAACGCTGAGGATTGGAGGTCAGTCTCCCAAGCAAGCCAAGACCATGCACCTTCTCTATGTATGAAGATGTAAAATTTCTAGTTTTAGATATGTGTTCTTTATTCTGCTTATAATTTTTTTAAGTTCCTATTAAGACAGTACTAAAACACAAAAGTATGTGTACATCTAAACACAGTATGTCATGACAAAAGTCGTTTCCTCTAGAAAAAGAAGCACTATTTTTACAAGATGCACCTTCAAGGACGGCTATAGGTTATATTTTTAATTTTATACAACCAATCGATTTCTTTGGTCACTCATAATTATGAACCCACCGAGAATTATGATTCCCTCTGCTCAAGTGCTCTTGCTTTTTGGGCTTGATGATCTGCAACCTTACTGTTTTAGTCCACTCTCAGCACTCATCTAGTGCCGTTTTCAGCAGACAAAGACAGGTAAAGTTAATGACTAGCTGCTGAACATACAGGAGCTTTTGGCAGCTTTTTACAGCCAGATATTTTCCTCTGATGTTGACGGGGAACACATCAAAGGGGAAAAGAAGATAAATATTGGACTTAGATTTGCTAAGCTGCCAAATACATGACTCCAAATGAATGCTAATGTCGGATGCTGGATGTGTCAACGGGGAAATATTTGCTAACAAGTTTGTCATAGTATCTTAAAAGGTGATATTACATCAGTGTTTTGCTCGCAGCCACTTTCTTCTCCCTTAAATGGCAAAGAAAAGCTTTGTCTTCCAGTAGCAGAGGTTTAAAGCATAATTTAGGTTTATTACAACTTAGCTGCCAAGGGCACCAAAAGTGGGGAAGCAAAGGGCCATTATCTCCCTTCACTTTATGCCCCAATCTTGCATCTTTTTAAGAATATTTAAATTTTAGGTTTGCTTGTTCATTCACACAGAGGTCCAGTTTAAGGACATTTTGGGAGTCATGTAAACACATTTAAGCTTTTATGCGTTATTTTAAGCTGGACCCGGGACGAGCCCCCACTTGCCACAAGCCAGCTCATAGTCAGTGACAAAGATGGAAAAAGAGACTGTTTGACATGCCGATTATTAGTTTATTTATAAACTAATAGCGGTATCAATGATGGGAAGGGTGAGTCTGTGTGTTACTGTTGTCAGTGAAACACAAGAGTTGAAAATAACCAAAACTCACAGATGTGGATCCTAGTAGAGCCAGAGATTGGTCAGCTCAGGCTTACTTAAGTTCTATGGAGAGCCCTCCACAGCTGTGCACAGATCAGCCTAACAACCCTCCCTGCCTTCAGACTTCTGCAAGAGGAAACCATACAGGCTGAGCAGAAAGGGAAGGAGCCATAACAATACTGCTACAATGGTGGATGCTCATATTAAACATGAAACATGAGTTTCAAATAATGAGGTAATCCATGCGAGCCAAATGCTCAGCCGCAGACTGCTCTAAACACTGTTTTTCAGACAGTTTTTTTTCTACTCTTGGCTCTGTATGCTGTCACAGAGAGGGGATGGTCATCTCAGCACATCAACCTTCTGTTTATGAGGGGCAGCCAATCAGAAGAAAGTTGGCTTAAAGGGAGGGAGAAGAGAACTCAAATGGCACACAGAGGAAAGACAAAGTACAACATAAATAATGATTTAAAAAAAAATAAAAAATCAGAATCATGAAAAATTACTCCAAGTCCAAGAATACAAATGGAAGCTCCACTTTAACATGAAAGACACCTGAAATGTTAATAATAATCCTTCATTGCATGGGCCAAAAACTACAAAAACTATGACAACTAATGCAAGCACAAGAGGTCAAAATTAAAGCAGGAGAGGGTTGGTTTTAATGTTAGCCTTCTTCTTCTTTTTTCCCTTCCAAATGAGATTGTTATAGTGGTGTTTTGTTTCTTGCCTCGTCTGACTTTTAAAGCTATGTCGCTGCATTCCCTAATCACAGCAATTACTTTGGTACAATGGCATTATTACACATAGGAATGATGGCAAGAATTACTAAAATAACACTAAAAATATAAAACAGAATTATATTTTAACATTATTATGTCACAGAAAAGACTTCCGCTGGTGTTATATGAGATCATGCATACACTGATAGCATTATTCCATATTGGTTACTCAGTGCAGTATCATAACTATGTATTTGGTTTGACTGAAACAAAGTGTGACATCGAACAAGGAGCGAGGGCTGAGTTTCTGCTGCAGGCTGGGATGTGTCAGCCTGATTACCGCTGTGTTCTTGATCCATGTAAGACCATAAAAACCAGCACTGTTTTGCATAAACAAAGTGCACATTACCACCCACACACATGACCCACTCGACTTTGTTCATTCATTTTCAGCATTTGCTGTTGAACTGTCATCTCCTTCTTTCTTTCCCCCCTCATCCTGTGTCCTTCCTTCCTCCCTCATCTGGATTCTTTTTCCCATTTTAGCCTGTTTATTCATCATATCTTTCCTTCTCTTATCCCTGCTTCTGTTTCTTTCCTTGCTTTTTCCATGATTGCTTCCTTTCTCACTTTTTCCCTATACCTATCCCTATCCATCTTTTATTTTCTCATTTCTTCCATTCCCTGCTGTCACTTCAGTGCTTCATCTCTTGCCCTTAACACAAAAAAACCTACTGTAGTTTCTGCATAACAAGCTGCTCTGCTACGACAGGAAAACAAGTGAA
This sequence comes from Paratilapia polleni, assembly GCA_015106735.1. Lineage (NCBI taxonomy): Eukaryota > Metazoa > Chordata > Actinopteri > Cichliformes > Cichlidae > Paratilapia > Paratilapia polleni. The sequence continues at coordinate 6,533 of VUQI01030147.1, read as the reverse complement.
CATAGAGTGGGACAGAAAGGGAGGTCAGCCAGTTCCTCAACTGATTAGACTACAGCTCAATTATTTGCCTTAGTGGAAAATTAGGCCCATTTCCAACAAGGAATTTTACATGATAATGGGAACAAAATAATTAGACTAATTTCCCTCAGACTAGACTGTGCATCATGAGAAAAGTGCAGTGATTTGTTTGGTCTGGTGGAAATAATGGAGTGAAAAACAGCTTCTCTTTGCAAGTATGGGTAGAGACAGCCACCTGGTGTTGGTATCCATGTAAAAAGAAAGGCATTTATAAAAGCTAGCTTTCAACTGGTTCCACCATTTAAACAAAAATCATGTAAAGGGAGTCGAATATTTGTCTGATAGCTAGGTATCTTGCAATATAAAGTGTCTTTTTTGGGTTAAATCCCTTATTTCAGGGTTAGGGTTAGGGGTCATCTTTCAGGTCATCTTACTATAATACATGGCAGCTCTGTCTGTCTGTATGTTTGTTTATTTGTCCGCCAAGTCCTCCTACACGACCAGGTGCTCAGCAACCAAACTTGGCATACAAGTACATCTTAGGCCCCTTAATGAGCAAGCTAACCTTAAAGTTCTTATCTATATCAGATATTACAATGTCATCGTGTTTCCTAGCAACTATTTAGCAACCGGCTAAAATGACCGGTTTTTAACATTTATGCACCTACAACACCTTATAAAAACATATCATTTTCATTTCACCACAACAACATCTATTTTAGATCCACAATACTTGAATATTAATATATATATATATATATATATTATATACAGTGCCTTGCAAAAGTATTCATACCCCTTGAACTTTTCCACATTTTGCCACATTACAACCACAAACCTAAATGTATTTTATTGGGATTTTATGTGATAGACAAACACAAAGTTTAGCATAATTGTGAAGTGGAAGGAAAATGATACATTGGCTTTTTTACAAATAAAAATCTAAAAAGTGTAGTGTACATTAGTATTCAGCCCCCTTTACTCCGATACCCCTAAATTAAATCCAGTGCAACCAATTGCCTTCAGAAGTCACCCATCAATCACCATGACACTATCATGTTGCCTGGAAACCACCTAACAACAGACTAAAATTAGTTTTATGTAGTATGGGAGGACACAGGCATGGGCATGTACTAGTATTAAATAAAACATGAAGTTAATTTTGTAATTATTACAGTCAGAAAGGAGCATTATCTCCCTGGTTAACAAATTGTGATTAACAAGATGTTAACCAATGAGCATACCCTGGCCAATGAGCCACTGAGCATGTGGTGTCCATAGCTTCACAGTCAGATCCAGCCTCTTTCATCACATCTGGTTTCCAAACACCAAGATGGCCATGGAGAACACGCTGAACTTAAGGCCTCATAACAAGACTTCACTAACTAGCATGTGACATCACAGTAGGTACTCCACTAACACTCCACATCGCTAATACCATTCTACCTCATCATTCTTTTTTTCCACGGATACCTGGATACTGTGCTTTATTGTTACACCAGGCTGAGCAGCTACACTGACCATTTTGTTGGAGTGGAAAGAATGCAGACCATTTTTAACCCTCAAACCCTCTGTGTTTGTGCAATTACGTACATACATAAGACATATCACCATGAACACAGGGCATACCTTCTTGTATGGATGGGGCCTGCAGCATTTGTTTGTAGTAGGAGTAGTATAGTCCACACTCAGTCCGAAAGGAAATCTCCCTCTCCACTTCCTGAAAGTAAAAAGGGAATTTTGGTTGGATGAAACCATACACTTTTGTTCTCTGTAATATAGAAAACAGATATCCTGGCAAAACATGACAGAAACATGGAGGATAAAGGAAAAGCTGCTAATACACTCATAATCCTCCCCAGTAATAATCAGACAGGTAACACAGTGTGTGAGTGCGTGCTTGGAGGATGTCTTCCCAAGAGACTTCCTGCTCGTCATGCATGATTACTGCTCCTCAGGGGGGTAAGAGGAGAGAGCAAACAGCGAACAACCAGCTGTGGAATATTAAGCCAATCATTAATCTATCATATTTAGTCTGCAAATCGTTTCTGCAACTGTGCTTGACAGAAAAGAAATGCTTTGATTATAGCAACTCCTTTCTTACAAAATTAACTGAAAGTTTGTCAAATTGTTTCTCCAGATTTACTGCAGATGAATGCCGTCCAAGCGATCTCCAAATCCACTGCTTGTTAAAAACCAAAGCATATTTCCAAGTATTATTACAAAGCAGTTTATCTGATATTTTTCCAGTAACAACTTCCAGTAATAACTAAAACCTCACAAAAAGACCATAAAACAAGTAATGGACATAAAACCTGTCCACCAAAACAGCTGAGAGGTCAACTAAATGATTAATGGAAATGATTATTTATATTACAACATTCAACTCCTAACATTCAAATAAACTCGTATACAAAATGTTCCATATTCTAAATATATTTCATACATTTCAGAAGGAATTGATGCTTAATTTAAATAGCCTGGCTCTTTCTGTAGTTCTTATTGTCTTGCAAATCATCATAACCAGTCTGTGGAAACCTGAGAGCAGTTATTTGTTCTGTAGCTATCAGGGAGCAACAGGACAGGGGATCCCAATCAGATCGCCCACCAAGGCAGGTGTTCCCATCAGTTAATTAATGTCATTTACTTGGTTGAAACCATTTGCTGATTAATAGAGTGAAAACTGGCATGCCTCTGACTCCTGAGGAGAACAGAAAACCACAGCTACATAACACAGAGAGATTATCAGCTGCAAAAGATTAAATACACATTTGCAGTATGAAATGATGAGCCTCTGGACTTAAAGAAGAGTCTGAAACTATGAGCACAGGGACAGTCTTGAGTGTCTAAGAGTAATGATGATAATAGGAATTTTTAACCTCAGGACTCTCCACAGCCACATGCACAGGCATTTGCTTAGTTACTGTGCTTATGTTATTGTGCAATAATCAGAAAAACGAGATTACAACTGGAAAAAGTGGGAAAAACAATGCATTTTGATGCATGGCTTGCAGAGATGTGCACCAAAGTTGTTGTCATCATACAAAATTATGGCAGATGAAAATAAATACTTGCTTGATGGTAAGAACATTTTAATTAATGACGCAAAACCACATTTTGCAAATACATTTTTTAACTAACATGTAATTTATAATGTGGTACAAGGTTGAAACCCTTAGTTGCGCTACATGTGGACTGATGCAGGAAAGTTAGAGAAGTAAAGCATTATATACTGGAAACAGCTATGAACAAGCTGTTTAAACACTCTCAGCGACTGAATTGAATACATCTTCTTTGTAGCGCCCATGCTGTTTCCGTACTCTGATTTATAAGCAAATAAACACACCAAAGTCAAAAGAACGATTTCCCAATGGGAACATCCAGGAGGCATGTTAATGAATAAATTAGACCTTTTCCAGGAAGATGGTGGGTATGTACAGTCTGTGTTTAACTGAAATCTACCAGACTCTGAGTAGTGCAAGGCTAGCAAGGTGCATCCATAGACTGAATGGGTATAAGGCACAGACAAATGCTAATTAGTGGAAACTAACATATAAAATAAAAATACCAGAATTTCACTCACTAAAACTAGACTTTCTTGGATGGGCTATCAGTATAATGAACCACACAGGACCCTATTTTATTTGTCAGAAGTTTTCATTAAAAATGCTCCAAGAGGCAACAACACAAACATAATCAAAAGGTCCAGTTCAGTGAGTACAATTAGCATAGGGCATATTTAGCAGACAAATAGACACCTCAATAAAAACTAAAGAGAGGAGTTATAAAAAAGTTCACCCCCGTACAGCTGTTAGGAAGGGGGAAATTAGCTATAGAGACCAAAACTTTTGTACCAGGCTGTAAACATGATGATTTCTCCTGTGAAGTCGGCGTTTTAACATGGGGGTCTATGGAGACCGACTCACTATTGTAGACAGGCTCAAGTGGCCATTCAAGTAACTGCAGTTTTTCACACTTCCACACTGGCTTAATTTTTCATCCCCAGAGTCGCAGCTTGGTTTGGTTGAGACATCCCTTGGAACTGAAGCTCATTTCAAACATTTCTGAATTATGTAGCACTTTTGTAACTGGACAGGTGAAGCACTTAAATGTTACACGTCATTTTGTAAAAACATCTACTTTTAGTAATGCAAAAGAAAACGCAGAAATTAATTTAAAAAATCTTTGCCGTTTCAGCTATAAGGATCTTTTTCATTTTGTAGATGATAACAGCATCAGACACCTGTTGCTTGCTGGATCTCTGCACCATGATATCAGTATTATTGGGGCCAGTCTGTAACGACCTCACAACGATGAAGGGGCAGGAGGTCTTACTGTGAGTGGAGATTGGACTACTGAGTGGTGTGAAAGTTTTTATTTGCACCGTGTTACAGATTGAACCCAGAAACACACCCCCCAGGCTGCCACTATGAAGCAGAGCTTGTTTGTAATGCGTTTGGTTTACTAAACGTTCAAATTGAAACACTTTCAATAATCAAGTAATAACTCCTACCGTGAGCTGTGAGAACCACAGCAGATTCTCATGTATGGCGTTGACACACCAAGCCTGAGCCAGTGCCAGCAGCACAGCCAGTAACAGCCCTGCTGCCATGGAAACACACTGTTGCCAAGGCCACCAGGGTGAAATGCCTGAACCGGAACGAGAACCAGATCGTCCAAGCAGAGAAACCCCTCCTCTACCCCCCTCCTGCATTCCTGACATCATGTTATGGTTACATCTCCTTTCAGATAGAGCATCTTGCGAAAGCCCAAAATGATGCTGTGGATGCTTCAGCTTCACTCTCTTACGGACCTCCATTGCCTGGGAGCACAGAGATTATCAATAAATTCTTGGATCCTTTGATGAGCTGAATCCAGGTAGATAAACAGCATGCTCCTGGGTTAAGCTACAGAAATGATCCAAATCCATTACGGAAATAAATGCAAATGTGGTGTGTTTTTCGCTTCCTGAAGTCAATCCAAATAAATTCACTTTTTAATCGCTTCAAGTTCCCTGCCAAAGGAAATATGCAAAAGCTTCCTCTGAGGGAATGAGCAGCTACTTTCCTTCCCAATCCTTCTTTTGAGTTTTGCCCAAGGCAAAACAAGCCTTGGCTTTCCACCAAGAACTCTGATGAGATGGCTAATCCTCAATTTAAATTAAGGTCAAAGAGAATAGGCCTAGTTAACAAGTTCACACATTGCTCATTACGCTGGAAGCGAGTTCACTTCTCAGAAGGAACCGATCCTCTTCTCTCTGTGTTACCATTTCCTCCTTATGGGTCTCTGAATAACTCCCATCTCTGTTATGTGAAGCGTGAAAAATCCAAGCGAGGGTCCATCCAGCATTTCCTCTGCTTTATGTCTGCCAAAGCTTAAACATGAAGTGGCCTCTGCCTCCCTTGAACTCAACAGGCGACGTCAGAACAAAAAGCAATCTTTCTCACCAAATCGGCTATGAGGAGAAAAGCAAACATAAAGACTGAGCCCTGCGAACAACAGGACAGGCATAACTGGTGCAGCCAGAGGGAGGGAGGGAAAAGAGAGTTGACTACTGGTGACCCCTTGTCTATAAAAGCACACGTGCTTACAGGAAAGAATAAGATGAGGTGGGGGTGGGGAAACATGTTGGAACATCATTCGGAAAATGCACGGAACAGTTGAGGGAGGGTTTGTGGATCTGGAACCGGCGTCAAGCTGTGAGCACGTCTGAAATAAACTCTGTGAGGCACTGCGGCCGGCACGGACATGACCTAACACCTGATGAATTCAAGAGGCCAGATTAAGCCAGCTGTCTCACTACATGAGAGGACTGCAGATAATAAGCATTGTAAGGGTATGAGCGTGAAAGAGAGGAGAGAAAAAAAAATCCTCCAAACCCTTTCACCTCAGGCTAACTTTGATAACAAATTCCCTCTACAGCACACTGGGTGAGGAAACCACATACGAGATTATTAAAACCAGTCCCCTTTCTGTTAAGCTTCTCCACAGACCGCCGGTGCTCTGATACTATCAGTCACGTAAGGTCAGGTCAGGCAGCAACACTGATCAGGTGGGACTCCCAAATTCACAAATTACTTTCCAGCATGTTTCACGGCCCTTTCCGTCCTACTTGACCTGAAGACACTTCAGACAGCATGTATGCGTGTGAAACAGTAAATGGGAGAATGAAAGTGAGAGAGACATGGGATCTCTGAGGGCAGGAAATTAAATACATCCATCCAGACTGGCCGAGGGAGCAACAGCAAGCAGTCCAAGGTAATGGCAGAGCAAGCAACCTGAACCATGTAAAGCATACAAAACACAATTTTCTGTGCCTGGGAAAGCGTGTTTTTTGTTGGATAATGTTCTTAGAGCATTACCACATTTACACAGCTAAATATGAAAATAAAGTACTTTCCCTCTGTCCCTCAGACTGAGCTGGTAGTTTTTTTGTTTTCTTTTTTAAGTTTGGTTTTTTCCCCTTAATTTAACAGGGAAAATCAGAGTTCAACATAACCACTCTCAGTGGTAAA
>VUQI01030143.1:0-14042 GCA_015106735.1 Paratilapia polleni | reverse complement strand
TGAACTGCCGTCTTAGAAATTTTAAGGATGGAAGCAACCCGACGCTCACTGTATCCCTCTGCCAGTAAAGCCAGAATTGAACCCTTCTTTTCCTCACACAAAACTTTTCTTGCCATTTCTTTTGGCATGGTCTATAGTTATTTTTTTTATTCCAGTTACCTTTGATGTACTACTAGCACTGTTTTTGCCATCCAGTTGGTCCTATTGCAAGAGGATAGTGATGACCACAGCAATGGTTTTTATACTTTTCCTCGTTAAATAAGATTTGGTTCAGGTGATCACCTCATCAGTACCTTATTAGGTAGAAACAGGTGTGCTTGTGTTGGAATTCAAGAGACACTTGAATGGAATGACTGTCATAGATGTAGAGATGCTGATTTCTGAAACATTTGCAGTGGTCTCTTAATTTTTTCCAGAGCTGTATATATATTATTTGTATATATACAGTGTGTATGTATGTTTCTGTAATGGTTAATCTCTTTAATCAAAATGATATTTTTAATACTAAAATATAATTATTGCTGTTATCCATGAATTTTCAAATTTACTGTTTTACAAAAAAATATGAAAATATAGCAAAGCACATTATTATTTTTTGATTAAGATGCCAAATTACAGTTATTTCCTTGCATTCCTGAACAGAAAAATCTTAATTAAGCTTTAGTGGTTGAATGTTATGCTTGATTATTTGTGACTTCTCAGAGAAGTCCAGTGCCCCGACTCAAATTTTGGTATAAAAATGTGAACCCAGTTTGAAATTCCTCACTCCTGTTCAAAATGGTGAAAAGTCAAGAATTCACTGAAAAGGAAAGAGTCTGCATCAAAACACTTCGTGATGCTGGATGGTCTTTCTTGTTTTTATGACAGGTGGTCTAATAAATTTGTTAAGCACTGTGTATATACTGTCTGCACTTTTATACTGTCTGTGCCACAGACAGTATAGTTGTTGAAATAGTTATGAGCAATTTTCTGTAATATTTACTCGTTCAGTGTTTGTGAAATACCTGTGACCTTTGCAGCTACATGGTAACTGAGAGGGGAAGCATAACTCAGTTGAAAATGTACCTTGTAAACAAGGGTTTTGTTGTTTGCTACTCCTTATGGCAGAGTTATGGACCTGAAGCCAGGATAAGTTTGTTTTCATTTCATTTGACTTTAATTATGGGGTGAATTACAATGACATCCTGCACCCTCTTGCATTTAAGCACAGTGTCACTGTTACTAAAAGAAACTTTTTCAGCTTCTTAAAATGTTGGATACTGATGCTTGGGGTGATATCTCTATAACAGATTATAGAATGTTAATTAATAAAACATTCCTGTAATGTTCCATGATAACAATCGAGCACAGATTCACACAGAAAGAACGAACGTAGAAATTGTGTGGTTCTAGTTTGGTTGCCTTTTGTTAGCGGAACTTTTGTGATATCATCTGAGCTGGTGGGGTCCTATTTCTGTTACACATTCAACGGAAACGTCACAACTAATCTTCACAATGGCGGAAAAAGCAGTTTTGGTTGAAGGGTCATCTTTTATGGCTCCTGTTAAAGGGCTTTTGTTGACATATTTTATGCCGGAATCATGCTACGACGAGTTCTTTCTCAATTTCAACTTTCTGGACGGTAAGGGGCTCATGTTAGTTTAATAAGGGCAGTTCATTACCGAAAAGTGTAACTCAGAGGGTCTGATGACAGTAAACTAGCTACGTTTCGACTTCAGGTTTAAAGTAAAAAGAGATACATCCGGCGGATCCAATCAAAAACGCTTAGCATTAACTTAACGATTAACTTAACGATGTTTGAATAGAGTCACTTGCTTTGGGGCACCAGTCTGCTACAAAATACCCAGGCTGATTTACCTGACATAGATGGCAGTTACTCTTATTGTGTACAATTTCCTGGAAATGTAGCAATATGTGTCCATGATTTCTTCCCCACAAAACAGAAAAGCTGTTGCAACCTCTTTAATCTTGAAGTAAATTTATTGTCATCCTTCTTTTTTTCTGACAGTGTCCTTTTTGTGTGTGTTTGACGTTGATGTCTTCTTTGTTTCTTTTGTTGTTTCTTAAATTAGAAATGAAGCTTATTTAGAGAAAAATAATAATAGAACACATAAGCAGTGGTACAGAGTTGTTATAGTTTTGTATTTAAATTCGTTTTTTTTTTTTGTTGTTGTTGTTGTTTTTTATTTTTTGATTTTAGACATTTTGTTTTCAACTCAGTTTAGTTTCAGTTAGTTTCTAGAGTGGCTTTTCTGGTTTTAGTGCAGTTTTTATTACCAAATTGACGAAGAATAAAAGATGCTTAAATGTTTCTTCACATGTAGTTGTAGTTTAATTTTAATTAACTATCATAACTTTGCTGTGGTAACTCAGGTCATAGAACTTAGTTATGCAACTTTCAGATTTTTATTCAAAATCAGTTTAACAGTGCATTGATTTTACTTTCACTTTAAGATAAAATCAATGCACTGTTATACCTGACTGTGACTAAATTCACAATCAGGGATAACAGTGTGTTATTCCTGACTAGTAATAAATAAAAATAGACATATTACTGTATTGTCTCAGACTATAAATACTAATGGTTCTGCTAATCCTTTAGTTTGTCTATGTTTTGTTCCAGTGCCATGTCTGAAGATTGTACTAAGCAAAGGCCTGGGGATCGGCATCATACTGGGATCAGTGATGGGTAAAATGCCTTACTTCCTCAACTTCTCTTTGTAACTGCCTTTATTTGGATGCCTGACTTAGCTTTAGTCTAAAATATTTTAATTTGAATCAATGCCTGGTCATTATTATTTTAGTATTTGTTTAGTCATTCAAAACTATATAGTATTATAAAGTATATAGTATTTGACCCATTTTTAATATACAAACTAATTTTAATATACAAACAGATTCTCACTTTTAACACAGTCTCCAGTGTGACGTGTGGTCCATACATGTCACTGATAAATTACACTCAATTAGATCTACTGACATTTAACATTTAAGAACTGCTTATTTAGGTATTATATATGTGTTTGTACTGAAAAAGAAACAACTTTATTCAGTGTGTTTTATTTTACAGTAAAGAATTTTAGATCACTGTTTAGAAAATTGATTAGTGGGAAATGCTTATTTATAAGTTTGTTGTGGAAAAAATTTGTTAAGATTTTCCAAATTGAACTTTATTGAACATTACTGTGCAAAAGTCTTGAGCTGCTCCTCATTTCTTTATATTTTCCTTCCAAGGACTTTCTTGTAATTTTATAAAGTGGTTTTGAGCAGTAGTTCTCCAGGCTTTCTGAAGGTCTGTCAAAGTTTTTCTTTGGACATTGACTGCGTTTTCACACATTTTCGGTTCAGTCCTTGTACCTGACCATTTTCAGACGAATGTTTCATTGTTGTTTGTTAAGTCACTTAACACTGATATATGAACCATTCAAGCATAAAAAAGGCACCTAATTCAAATAATGAGCCAGTGTTGTCTACACATAACAGACAACTTAGCAAAGAACCAATTTCAAATTGTATCTTTAGGCACTTTGCCTGTTGCCAAAAGCATATCATTTGTTCCTATTTCTTTAATTGAAAAATGCCAAAGATAACAGTTTGACAGGCATAAAATAGTATTTTTGCACCAACAAGGTGATTCCCAAAGAGCTACTAGCCACAAACTTGGCATATCTCTGCATAGTGTGCAGTGTGTCCTTGCACAAGTGGCAGGCCTAAAAAACTATTTACAGCAGATAACAGTATTTGAAAGTCATACACTTAAGAAATATGAAAAAATCCAGCAAAGACCTGACACAGGACCCGAGAGATGCATCTGGACCTTCATCCATCTACTGTCCACCTCATCAGAAAAGCCTCGTTAGAAATGGTCTGAGTGGAAGGGTGGTTGTCAAGAAGCCATTCTTAAGGAAGGGAAACAGGGAGAAAGGGCTGCAGTATACCAGATTACACAAGAACTGGACTGAAAATCAGTGGCAACAGGTCTTATGGAGTGATGAATCCAAATGAAAAATTTTTGGTTCAATTTGTCATCAGTAAGTACAGAGAAGGTCAGGAGAGAGGTACAACAGGGAGTGTGAGGTCATCTTGACAGAGAACGGAACAAAAGAGAGCCAAAATCCAAAGAAGAGCTTTGGGATGTCCTTCAAGAAGCCTGGAGAACTATTCCTGAAGACTACTTAAAGAAATTACAAGAATGCTGCCTAAGAAAGTTCAAGCTGTTGAAGAATAAAGGTGGTCAAGCCAGATATTGACTTTCAAGCTCATTAGAAATGTACAGACTCTGTTTTTGTCTGATATACTGTATTTCCATGTATGTTTGCACATGTTTCAATTGAAAGCCTGGAGGCGGCTGTGGCTCAGGAGGTAGAGCGAGTCGTCTACTAATCAGAAGGTCAGTGGTTCGATCCCTGGCTCCCCTAGTCTGCATGCCATAGTATCCTTGGGCAAGATACTGAACCCCACGTTGCTCCCGATGCATTCATCGGAGTGTGAGTGTGTGTGAATGTTAGTAAGCACTTAAGTATAGATAAAAGTGCTGTATGAATGTATGTGTGACTGGGTGAATGTGGCCTGTAGTATAAAGCGCTTTGAGTACACAGAAACTGAGTAGAAAAGCGCTATATAAGTACCAGTCCATTAACCATCCTTGAATCTATTTCCCATTTTCCTAGAAAATATAAAGAAAAGAGCGGAGACTCAAGACTTTTGCACAGTACTGTATGCTGAATGTTTTTAGATGCCTGCACTCTTTACAGAGACTTATCACCCAACTTGTTTGCAGTGAAGCTTCCTCAGATCATAAAGCTTATTGGAGCAAAGAGCGCTGAGGGGCTGAGCTTCAAGTCTGTGATGCTGGAACTGTTGGCCATCACGGGAACAATGGCTTACAGTATTGCCAACAAGTTCCCCTTCAGGTTGGTTCAGTTCTGTAAAGTTGAAATGTACATGAAGCACTCTGAATCCTACAATTCGACTAATATAACCAGTGTTTGTTATAATAGTCCAGGTTTCCATTAATATTTTGAGTAACGTGTGCTAAATGCCACCTCAGTGCCTGGGGTGAGGCTCTGTTCCTCATGTTGCAGACAGTCACCATTGGCTTCCTCATTCAGCACTATGGAAAAAGAACCAGCAGAGGTAAGACTGCATGCACACTTAACCATTACCAATACTGGTTTGGTCATTGTAGAAATTTGAGAAGATGATGGTCATCTAAAGCATATATGCATGCAGTTAATAATTGTGAAATGATAAAGTGTTTGACTTCTCCCCCTAACTGATGTTGATAAATTCCAAAATGTGCATGGAAAAAGCCATTTTACATCCAATATCTAGTCTTAACTGGTTTCAACCCATGCTAATTCATGTGAATGTTAACTTTTTATAATGAAAGTGAACTAAAACACACAAAAGCTAGTAATTCAGTCTAAACAAAATCCTTCATGGCTTTAACATTCGCACTTAAGATATGTTTCTTCCCTTCCAGGTCTCCTGTTCCTGGTTGTATATTTTAGCCTGCTTGTCCTCCTGCTGTCTCCAGTGACTCCCATGTCAGTGGTTACCTCCATGCAGGCCTTTAACGTGCCGGCTATCATCATTGGGAGGGTAGGCCAACACATCATCATTTTCAAATCATCCATAGCCCTTTTTTCAGATGTGGAATACACTGCTGGCTTTGTCAATCTCTTAAAGTGACAGCGTTCTGTCATCCAGACAGCCGCTTTTACATTAATGTTCCTTACTCATTCCAGCATTCCAACAGCACTGAGGGAGTGAGCCACAGTAAGTGCAGGATTTGTCAGCTGACACATTCAGGTGCAGACAGATTAATGGAAAGGAGTGCAAGTCTGAAAGGGGCTTATGATGGAAGTGAAACAGGATATTTTTAAACCAGCTTTCCCCCAATTTGTCAATACTCTGTTCTTATTCCAGATTTTACAGTTACAGGAGCTACTAGCAAATAATGCAGAATGAGAAACAAAAACAACTTTTCAAACCTAACTGTCAAACTAATGCTTATGCTTGAGTAAAGCTTGATAATGCGTCTGGTTTTCTCAGCTGATCCAGGCATCCACTAACTTCCGCAACGGTCATACCGGCCAGCTCTCCGCTGTCTCTGTTTTCCTGCTGTTTGCTGGGTCCCTTGCCCGCATCTTTACCTCACTACAGGTAAGAGGATTAAAATACAGTGCACACATCCTTCTTTTTGCCCCCAGTTTGAGCACACGCTAACACCAGTTCTCATAGGATAGCATAGAATATTCTTCATCAGAAACTAAGGCAGGATTATGTCATCTAAAATCAATATAAAAGTCTTTGTTACATTTATCTCATTTAATAAATTAACTAATATCACATTATATAGGACTTTGCACACATTCCTCAAAGAAGCATATTTTTTAGAGTTATACTGTTTTTGTATTTTACAGGAAACTGGAGACTCACTAATGGCCCTCACCTACATCATATCCTCTGCCTGTAATGGCATCATTGCCCTGCAGGTTGTTTACTACTGGAACAGCTCACCCCAAAAGAAAAAGAAGGAGGAATAGGCAAACAGCAGTCACTAAACCTTAATCATAGAGAAACAGTTTCCTTTACATATCCTACTTTAGACACTCAAACAGGTGTCTTTGAAACTTCAGAGACCAAAATTACACATGAAATTTGTGTACAAACCCACTGAGACAAGTGGTACTTCAAATGTGTACTTGACTTTAACGTAAAGATGTAATTATAACATGCCAAGCAGATTATTCCATGTGGGAGGATTTATCATTAACAGTTAGCTGGTTTTGTTGGGGATGTTGAATTCTGGGCAGAGCTGCTGGGTCCAGACTCCTCTCTTCTTGTCATTACATTCCTCTTGATGCAGCTTTCCTCAGCCCCAGTTCACACCGGTGAGTTAAAATGTTTGAATCAGATGTGCACTTTCATGTTTATTTTTCACACCCAGGGCCTCTAATTAGGATTCATACAGTTAAGTTTATATTCATTGGTTTGCAGCAATATTGATTGTAAGTTATTTTTATGCCCCAAGTGTGAAACTAAATTTCACACTTGTGCTATTTGCTAATTATAAGGTCTAATCTGTGGTCTTTGGAGGGAAAATTGTCAGATGACACCACGATGAGTAATTGATATTGCACATTTGTAATATGATGTAAATTCCATTTATTTGTTTAAATAACACACTCTCAGATGTTACCTATGATGCTGGACCCAACAAGCAACTAGCATAGCTTTCAGTTTCACCTTTGAAAACTTCAGCATTGTAACTTTTCATAGCATGTGTTATGTAAAGAACCAACAGTAATCATAAAGATGTTTCATCATGGTTTTAAATAATATTGTGGGATTTATTATGTGTCTGAATTGAAGTATTTTCTGACCTTTTCTGAGACTGAAAATCCATAATTCACATCCACATCCAAGAGAGTTAACAAAAAAATGCATTTTTGCATACAATAAATTATGTAGTAAGTACTGAAAACTATGTTTCCCTTGTTTCCTACAAACTGCATGACTTCCACAGACCCAAGAGTTGACATGTAATATCATGAATGTTCTGCAGTCACTCCCTTTTCCAGTTTTTTCCTGAAACAAATTGATCTCTTCTGTTCTGTGTGGTGGAGCACACCGTTCAAGTAAATCAACAAGTGTAGTCTTACACCAGCATAAGTGAAAGTAATAAGGTGCTGTCACACCAGTGAACTACATAACATAATCCCTAGATTGGATTTCTGTATAGCACTGTATCCTCTCATAATAAAAGTTTCTGATTTTTAAGTTGGAAGTGTAGGGGATTTATTTTATGCATCAACAAATAAAGGAGATTTGATGGACTCCATTGAAAACTACTGGTAATATTTTGGTTATCTGCCTTTATTTCTGATGATGGATTGGATTGTTCTGGATACATGAATTAGTCTGCCACACATTTGGGAGTTTTAGCTGCTCTTTGCTGGAGGGATTTTGTTTTTCTAGTTTTCACTTTAAAAATACTTCAGATGTATTCTGTTGGGTTTTAGTCAGGGGGCAAACTTGGTCAGGTCAGTTTTTTGTTTTTTTTTTTAGATTTTCTTTAAATAATTTTCAGTGTTTAGGGTATACAGACTACAGAGTATACAGACTGGAGCTGTATACTCGACTGGTTGATTGATCAATATAATCTCAAATTCTCTTTGGTCAGACAGTTGGCAATCACTCAGTGAATAAATAGCCTTTTTAAGATTGGTCTGTTGTTTTTGGCAGCAGGAGGAAGAAACTACCTGTGTTTTCACAACTGTAGACTGCTGTACTATTAGCATAATCAGTGGTTACATCTAGTGAACATTTACTATGAGGCTGCTCCAAACACTTTGTCAAAAAATTTGAACACGTGGCTTCATTTTGTTGAAACAGATGGCCAAAAAGTCAAGTGTAAATTTTGCAGCTGTTTACATATCACAGCTGTAAACTTGTGTGTTATCATGTTCCACCATCCTTTAGGTTTAACTTGTACTTGGAGTGTAAACATACCAGAATTGTCATTTTCAATATGTTTGAGCTAATTATAGCTTTATAACAATATGCACATCCAGCATCTGTCACTAGCAGCAGCTACTGATCTGACTCCTCTTGTCTCATCTGAACAGATAAATTGCAGTCCAGTATGAATCAGTTTAAAATAACAAGGCAAAAATTGTTTAATATGCTACAAATACTAGCTTTAGTATTATACTCCATGTGGCAGATTTAGAGAACACACAAATGTCTGAGTAGGTGATCAGAGGAGGTTGATGAAGTCATGTCATAAAACTTTTTGAAATGTGCTTGTTTTTCACAGTACAGTTGATACGTTTCTTTTTTTTTAATAGCAGAAAAGTTTTGGTTTTTAAAACTTTATTTCACCCACACAGTAGACATTCAGGTACCATCTATCTTGAATTCAGTAAGAATAATGACGATGAAGAATAAGTGCTATTGTGTTAAGGGCTGTTCATGTGTAGATGCAGTCTGCATGGCTATGGTATATTGCAGTAGAGTTACTTATATAGCCTAAAGCTTAGATGTGGACCACACCACATCTAAGCTTTATTATATTTAACCAGTGTAAAACAAAGTAGGAAATTGTAACCACTTCATGATGAAAACCTTACAAATGCTTAAAATGGCTCTTTTGGCTACACCAATACGATCTATGCTGACCTGCTGACCTTACTGCCACCTTTAACTCCCTGTGTCTCTTGCCCAAAATAAAATTCAAGATGGAGGATTTTGACACAGAGGAGACCCAGTTCACACTGTGCATGCAAAAATTCATGTGGTCAGAAGGGGACTTCCAGGGAGTGTTTTTTGCTTTTTATGGGCAGAGTAATAGAATGTTTTGATTGAACCTTGTATTAGCAGAATCAATAAATCTAAGATCCAGTATACCAGGGAAATGCTGAAATGGTATGTGAATGGAATGAAGGATGACCCAGTGAATGTGAATAAAAATATGTTCCTACAATACTGAAACAGTCTGTCTGTGTCCGTGTGTGTGTGTGAGAGAGTATAGGCCATATTAAAATGGATGTGAAATCAAAGACTTGGGTCTGTTTGAGGTACTAGGCTTCCCTGTAACTTAATATCCTGGACAAATGGTATCACAAATTTGGTACTTAACAGTTTCAGCTAACTTCAAGTTTCACTTGTGTCAGTCAGTTTCATCTATATAGCCCAATATTGTAAATCACAAATTTGCCTCCAGTAGACTTGCAGTCTATAGCACAAGCAAACCAGCAGGATGTAACCTGTCCTTAAACCCTTGGATAAGAAAATATTCCCCCTGTGACAACCCACTCCACCTTCCTATCAGTCGGTCAGTGTGGTAGTTCTTTTCTGCAGGCACTGGAGTGGAGGTGTGGCTTGTTTTCAATCAGCAACACTAGCAACACCTGGGTCCAGTGTGCCAGTGCTCTACAAAAGCCCTTAGAGCTCAGTTGCTGTGTGGTTCTCCTCCCTGAGACACCTTCAGTTATTGAGATTCTTATTAAAATGCCTCAACATCTGCAGAGAGAGGCAGCAAGAGGCAGGCAATGATGCTCCAAAGGAGGATGTCCTCAAAGTAACCAACAACCAGAATACAGTACTCACACTGAGCTGGTACAAACTAATCTTTAGTTGTCTACCACTGTCTTGTGCTTGTTTGATGAAAAAAGTAGTTTATTATAACTTGAAAACTAATTTTAAATATATCAGTAAAAATATGTAATATATTTTAACTGAGCAGTGGCATTAGCTGATGTAACAGTGAGTTTTTCAGGACTGAACCCACAGATCTGTTGACCTGCCACTGAATCCTGCTATGGACAGCAGATTTTTATTTTTTTTTTTCATTCTTCTGGCCTTACAAGATCCAAAGAACCAAGTATAATTCCCACCTTGCAAACTAGATGCCATTACTATTATTAAGATCCATTACTTTGCTTTTACATCAGGAAGTATTTAGTTTTATTAAATGCCCCATGCAACCAGTAACTGTCAAATATAGGCTTGGGAAACAGCTTGTTGTGAGTTGGCTCTATGGTAGCTTAGTTGTGAAATTGTAATCCATTATTTGACTAAATGTTATAAAGGCTAATAAACATTTTTGAGGACAAGAGCTTTGTGCTGACCAAATTGTACATGAAAAGGCTGTATGAACATATATTTTACATTAATTTAAAAACATGCAAGTGAAATAATTCTTAATTCTCAGTGTGGGCCTTAGTGAAACTGAATTAGAGCTAAGCAAAACATTCAACATTGATAAATATTCTGTCCAAGGCAGAAATGTCCTAGCTGATTATACAAGTGTTCATCTGGCTGAACCTGTTTTTACTATTAGATCATAGCCTACTGAAGTTTTACTTTTGTAATTCATTATACAAATGTTCATCATAAAAATCTAAATTTAATCTAGTACAGACATTCTAGTAACATCCTAGACTCATTTCTCCATCCTGTGAGATGAACAGACGTGTCTAATTCTGCACAGCTGTCAACTGTGCTGTAGTACATTTCTCAGAAGGGGGTGGCAGAGGAGTGTTTCATGGGCTTCTCTACCATAACCAAGAAGCACACTGCTGCTGCGTTTGGTCACCTCCATGTTTTGATAGATCAGCTTGTTTATGGAAAGAAATTGGTGGCACAGACCCACACTGGGACTGCAGTTATGTTTTGCAACACCTCATTTGTACATTGCACACATTTTCTAGCCCATGTTATGCAGAACATGGGCCAGAACATGCACTGCAAGATTTTCTTTTCTTCCTTTGAAAAGGCTTGCAGACTTGCACATTCTTTTTTCAGTGGGTCATTTAGATATGTGTCCAGAGAGGATTTCCCTGGCCTGAACCAACATGATGGAATTATACATTGAGGCTGGTTTATAGGACAAAAGAGAAATATGGTCCACTTATGAGCTGTACACTGAGGTCAGAAATGACCCTAACATCTAAATGATATTCAACAACCAAACAACAGTGTTCATAGAGGTATTTTGTTGATGCTCTATAGCTACTTGTACACTGAGCTTCTCCTAGTTTTGTTTTAATTTTTATGGATCCTTCAGATTTAGCCTGATGTTCACATGTTTGATCAAGGTCTCTATGATCTCAGGTGTATCATTCTTATAAACTAAATATATCAGCCTGGTGGGAAATTCATGTGTGTAAGTCAGTGAACGTGACTGTGTATGAGTGGTCAAAACCACTATATGAATCCTAGTTTATTAACCATCTGAGACAACATTAAGACTTAAGTTTTACCTTTGTTTTTTACCTCATAGAAGTGTCTTTTTTTTTTTAATGTCATTAGATTTTACACATCCTAGAATCAGCTCAACCTCAGCTAATTGTTTTTGTTACTCAATAAAGACTTCAGTGCATTATAACAGGGGATATTAGCCCATAAAACAAAAAGAATAAGAAACAAACCCTAAATCTGTACTTATTTTATTTTAAACTAAACTGCAATCTCTAATATTTTTGTGTGTGCCTGCAGATTTATTGCCATAGCCTGCTAGGCTGGGCCTAGTTCAGTGACCAGGCTGCACTTTTTTGAGTGGAGACAAGCAGTATTTATACTTTGTATTATTTTTCCCTTGTACCTAGTATTGTAAGGTCTTTACCTTACAATATAAAGCGCCTTGAGCTGACTGCTGTTGTGAATTAGTGCTATTTAAGTACAATTAAACTGAATTGAACTGAGTTGTGTAAGTGTGTGCCACTATTTTATTTGCCTTTTTTATTATTTTACTATAGTTGTCAGGCTTTTTTTTCTTTTTTACATTTTTAACTTCTTTGCTTTTATTAAATTTGTTAAAATATAGTAAAGTTCTGTCCCATTTACTAACCTGTCTGCTCTTGATTCCTCTTGAATAAGCTCTAACTCAAATGGTATGCAGTAGGCAACCACATACCATTTGACCCTGGTGACATATAGTTTATTACATTAATATCAGGAATTAAAATCTCATATTAAAACCCTATAGATGTCTTGATTTTGACAAAATTTGAAAATACTCTTTCACTCGTAGGCCGCCATTGTTATTTACATTGCAATGCAGTATGGGTAGTGACATCAAATAGATGGAAAGGTCTTGGTGCCAATCTGTTTGTCTCCTCTTTCCCATAGCTAGTATTCTGTCTATGTCTCTCTATGCTCCTTTTCTCTCTGGCTGCCCCTCCCTGAGCCTGGTTCTGCCAGAGGTCTCTTCTTGTTAAAAGGAAGTTCTTCCTTCCCACTATCGCCAAGTACTTGCTCACAGAGGATCATCTGATTGTTGGGGTTTTCTCTCTAATACTGTCGGAGGTGAGAGTGTGGCAAAATTGTTGGTGCCTGTGTGGCAGCTGCTCCTTATGCTAACCACCATGAAGGGAGAACGTTTGTTGTAAAAACCTCCCCTTCTTTCATATCAGCTGTCTTAGCTTAGGTGAGGCAGCAACCAGTGAATGAGAACTTTATATTATTTATATATTAACTTTACAGAAAATGTGATTCATATCCACTTTCTGCAGAGTTTAGGACTAGATCATGCATCTCCAATGTAAACACTGAATCGCACTTTAAAACTCTTGATAACCACCACCTGACGCTCACACATGACACACACACAAACACAGAGAATGACCACAGCTCTTTGTAAAGACTTTTAAGTCACTCTTGTCAGATCCATGGCAACCACTTGTTGAAGCCTCACTGCTTGTTGCTAGGTGAGGGGATGTACTGGACCAGAAAATCCTTCCATTGACACTCCACCTCCTTCTCCACCCACCCCTCTTCCTGCCCCTTCTGTCCAATTCCTACCCTCTCATGGACCACAGCAAAAACAAAAAACAAAAAAAACAATCCATGTATATCCTCCAGCTTCCCACAGTTACACATAACATTCAACAATTGTTCCTCTGGTACTACATATATATCACATATTCCATGCTTAAGTATGTTGTAAAATGGTTTGCTACTCTTCCCATTCTTGCTTTATATAGTTGGGTGCAGAGATACACACACACACACACACATACACACACACACACACACACATATATATAATAAACTTAGCACAAAAAGTAAGGAAATTTGTGTTTGGTTGATTATTTTTTTTGTTGTAACAATGCTTCTTGGCAATACATCTCATACCGTTGGAAAGCCTGTTTATTTCCCTTTAAATGGTTCCACATTTGTAAGGAAAATGCATTTGTGGGTTGAGCAGCAGAGTTGAGTATGTGGGTTGCGCCCATGAAGAACTTCCCAAATCTTCTCTGCAAATGCTAAACACCTTACCTCCAGAATTTGGGAGTGGAGAGGATGGAATGGCCTGCCTGCAGTTCTGACCTCAACCCCACTGAACACTTGTGGGATCAGCTTGGATGTGCTGTTCGTGCCAGAGTGACCAACACAACCACATTGAAGAAGAATGGGATGCCATCCCACAGCAGTGCGTGACCAAGCTGGTGACCAGCATGAGGAGGAGGTGCCAGGCTGGTATGGCTGTGTATGGTTCTTCCACATGCTACCGAGGCCCCTGTTTGTTA
>VUQI01030142.1:0-27568 GCA_015106735.1 Paratilapia polleni | reverse complement strand
GCTGAGTGAATAACTGGGGGACAGATGAGCTACTAGAAGATGGATCTTCAAAGTCCTCATTAATAGAATGTTGTGCATCTGGAGACAAAACATCATCAGACTCTCTCTCATCAACTGAACCAGTAAAACTGGGAGGAGGTATTTCATATGAATGTGGTGCAGGTCTCATTGCTGATGGCAGGTTAGGGGAACTGACATTGGAATACCAAAACCCAAGCTCTTTCTCGTTCCCTTAGTCCATGCTCTGAGGTTTTCCACACACGCCCACAAACTGAATGAGGTGCCCATGGCTTGTCTTGGTCGCCCAGTTTCATACCAATATAAGCAAAGTCTGCCTTTTTCACAGAATCTGTTCTGTTTTGTGGCTGTTTGGATGCAGTGAAGCATCCACAGATACAGCAAAAAACATCCGGATCATGTTTACAATTGCCACTTGTGAGAAAACGTGACGTGATAGAGCAAAATTTATATTATTTTTGAAATCAGCAACCCAAAATTAGTAAAGAACAAGTGTTAGATTTCATACAGCAAATATGATGCAGGGCGGTGTAATTGTTCCTTAAAAAATGAATTTCACACTCTGCTGTTTGTGTGAATCTGCAGATTCTGGAAATGATGGAGCTCACAGAGGAGCCAAAATACAAAACCAACAAGCTGAGAGTCCAGAACCGCAAACAGCTGCTGCACACACTGTCGCAGAGGTAAAGACATGTTTGTCTTTCTGTCTTTGAGAGAACCCTCTTTGACACTCTGACTCCGAAAAGGATTCAGACCTGAACCCCTAAAACCAAATCTGAGCCCTTAAACAGCTCTGTGAAGGTCTGTCCCAAAGTGAGGACCGGACATAGGGTCCTCACAAGATGTAAAACAATACTCCCCACAAAGTCAGACATACATGCACACACACATGCAAACTACGAGGTGCTGTGTGAATAGTTTCCCTGTCTGAATAAAATGGAGATGAAGATGAACCGCTGACCTGAAGTGTGCATGCAGTCAGAACTCTGGGTATGTGTGAGATCATCATTCAGGCCTTAAACTGCATCTGCACCTCATTAATGTGAGAGCGTTATCAGGTGCAGCTCTTTGATGAACTCGGGACAACGTTGCATCATCATCTGACTCAGTGACAGGCACCACCTCACAGCCGTAGCTCTTTGGATGGAGCTTCAGAATCCCAGCTTGCCTTGGGATGCTGTCCAAGCTCTGCTGGAGGTGGGAGTTCAGGATCTCCTGGACTGGGGTCTGTGCCAGACGCTCCCAGTGGATCCTCACTGTAGGTTTGGACAGATCAAGCCTGTCGAACATCTTCCTTCACCACTTGATCCAACTCACCACCAGGTGGTGATCAGTTGACGGCTCGGCTCCTCTCTTCACCCGAGTGTCTTAAACATGTGGCCGGGAATATTAGGTTCTCTTCACTCAGTCCTTGTAAAATCCAGAGCTGAATTTAAAATCCTTCTCCTCACATACAAAGTCCTGAATGATCAGATCCCATCATATCTTAAAGATACCAACACAGCTCTTCTCTCTCTGACCTTGAGTTTCCAAAAGTAGAACGGGAGGTCTCTGTCAGAGGTCTCTTCCTGTTAAAAGAGTTCGTCCTCCACATAGTTGCCAAATTCTGCTTGTAGGCGATCTTCACTTCTGTACCACTGTATTGCACCATGACACCAAGACAAATTCCTCGTTTGTGTACAAACTTGGCAATAAAAATAATTCTGATTCTAATTGTTGTGAACTGGTGCTGTATAAATAAAATTGAATTGAATTCCCTTATGATTGGTTGTGGTGATCATTATGGACAAACTGTGATTCGCACAGAAGTCTGATTGGGCAGGCTGTTCCCCCCCCAGCAACCTCGACGTAGTTTCTATTGATTTCTCCTCATCTTTGTCAGGTTTCTGCAGGAGACCACTGCTGATTGGCTGAGGAAGTTTGAGGCCTCAGGTGTTCCAGTTGGACCAATCAACAGCATTCAGGAAGTGTTCTCCGAGCCGCAGGTCAGTGAGTTGAACATCTGTGCACTTTGAGACCTTTGAGTGGTTAAGACATAAATAAAATCTGGAAAATGGGAACTGTGTCAGCTGATAGACTTATCAGTATCACAGCTCTACCAGTAAGACACATCTGACTGTAATCAGGCTGCAGCTGATCGAGTAAATAGAGGATCCTGTTGTTCCGTCAGTACTGTGCAGACACAGTGTGAGTCTGTGAGGGTCACCTGAAGGCATCGTGAAGCAGCTGAAAATAGAAATAAGATGCAGCTGTTGAAAGAATGCTGTGCGAGCACCTGAGCCCAGACCATCTGTGTGTGTGTGTGTGTGTGTGTGTGTGTGTGTGCGTGTGTGTGTGTGTGTGTGTGTGATGGCTGCTCATCAAACTGTCCTTCCATATGGATTAAAAACACATTAGTCACTGCTCACAGATTACACAACTCGGCATGTTACACTAACACACAACTCCAGGCTCATTACTGTGTGTGTGTGTGTGTGTGTGTGTGTGTGTGTTGAGAACAAAGCAACAGGGCATATGGCCTGTGTGTGTGTGTGTGTGTGGAAGTGATTGAAACACGAAAGAGATGAATCACTCTTTGTGTCTTTTTTTTCTGATGTCTCTGAAATAAAAACAAACACCTTGATTAGCCAGTTTCCGCCTTCATCCAATCACATGTGAGAATCCGTCAGGTGCCCCGCCTCTTGTCCTTCAGCTCCGCCTCCTCCGTCAGTCCCATTTGTTTTCATCAGTGACTGCTTGTGTGTGTTAGTTCCTTCCGTTTTTTTTTTTTTTTTTACCTAATTGAGTGTTTTGTTTTCTGGACTTCAGACCAGAAGGGGGCGCTGATGCACCTCATGCTGTTTGCTAACTAATAACATCAGAATGAATGTATTCATGAACCAGGAGAGAGACTGAAGTTTGCCTCTTTATTTGCTGCCCTCTCGACTGTGCAGGCCACTCAGTGGTCGAATTGATTGGTGGAGGAAACGTTCCAGATGGATGCATTTACAGCTTTTCAGCAGCTGCCTAAAACAAATGTGAATCCGCCTCCTCAGGTGGTTCCAATAGTGACATTTCAGTCCATCTGGCACATTACTTTTACAGACAGAATCCTCACAAACAAATGATACAAATGTTATTTTGGGACAGTGTCTTCAGAGCGGCTTTGAGGACTTGTTACGTCCAAGCATCCGAAAGCAAAAAAGACTGTTTTGCATGATTTGCATGAAGTTTTCAGTGGTTGTTTTACTCTGTCTCATCTAAGAACCTGTTCATGATATTCATGGATGGGATTTCAAGGTGCAGCTGGGGTGAGGAGCGCATCTGTTTTGGCAACCTCAGAAATTCATTCCTGCTTTATGCAGATGATGTGGTTTTGTTGACTTCCAGCGAGCATGCTGTCCATCCTGGCACTTTGCAGCTGAGCATGATCCTCTGGATTCCTCTTTCTGTTTGGGGAATGAAATGGCGCCCTGATCGAAGGAGTTCAGGCATCTCAGCATCTTGTTTGTGAGTGATGGGAAGGTGGTGGAGCGTGAGATGGACCGGCAGATTGGTGCAGCATTGCAATGATGTGGCATTGTGTCTGTCGTCCATTTACTGGTCCTACCTTCACCTACGGCCAGGAGCTGTGGGTAGTGATCCAAAGAATAAGATCACAAATACAAGCGGCATAAATGAGCCATGAGGTATAAATGAGTGCTGTCTGCGCTCAGCCTGAGAGATAAGCTGAGGAGCTCGGTCACTCAGGAGGGTCTCTTCCACATCAAAAGGAGCAAATTGAGGTGGTTCAATATCTGACTGGGATGCCTCTCGAGTAAAGTGTTTCATGAAGGTCCAAGCTGGAGGAGACCGTGGGGCAGACCAGGACAGGCTGGAGAGATAATGGAGAGGTTACACTGCTGTGCTCGTGACCCAACTTTGGTTAAGCAGGAGAAAATAGATGGATGCAGGGATCCAGTAAGTCAAATTTAAACAGAGTAAAGGTTTCTAGCACAACGTCATGTGCTTCCAGCATGCATAGCAAAGGTATAGAGTGGTCAGTTATTATCTCTGGGACAATGATTAAATTATAGTAATAAATTATTACATAAATCTGATACTGGTTTATTTGCTCATATATAAACAGAGAAGGACCAGCCTCCTTTGACTTGCACAGTTACAATGTGAAACCTAAACTGACCAAATCACATGCATGATTATAACAAAAACAGACTTTCAGGCATGAAAAGACCCTGAGACACTTTTACAGTCACCTGATCAGACGACAGAGAGCCATCAGAGTGATTTGGCATAAATTCATCTCTTACTTCTGGCGAGCTGTGATGATTAAAACGACGAAGAGAGGATGAAAAGGTGGTGTACATTAACGCTAACACGTGCAAACCAGAGTGTGTTTATCATGAAGATCGCGCACGAGACAAACATGTGACTTCAGTCCATCCTCTCTGTCTGCTGTCGCTCAACTTTTATCTGAATGTGTGTTTGTGTGTTTTGAGGACAACAGCTCCCATCACCACCTGGCACGGCCCCGTCTTATAAAAGCTATGACTCAGAGTGTGTGTGTGTGTGTGTGTGTGTGTGTGTGTGTCTCAGACCAGCCCATCTGCCTCTCTGAGCCGGCTGCAGCAACTTGTTTTCAACTAACTTTGGACAGACTTTCCACACACACACTCTCTCTCTTTCTGTCTCTCTCTCACACACACACACACCTGTGAGTGCTAACCAATGCTACAGATGTGTCCACACATCTGGGACTAACAGACTGTAAGACCTGTGATTATGTGATTGGAATCATGACTCGCGGAGCCTCGATTTGAACCTTGTGACGTGTCTCAAAACATCCGACTTTCACTGTGGTTCCTGCTTCACACATCAGCTGAAAATACAACTTGTAAGCACAATATTAAACAGGCTTGTTTAATATTTATGCTGAATCGTGTCATGGCTCACTGTAACACTTTAATGAATGGAGTCTTCTTTGACTGAAATAGTTCCATCTCTGGTTTTTATGCTACCAATCAACTACAACATCTCACTACAGTCATAGACGGTATAAAAGCTGGACATAGCTGCTGAAAAGTGAAGTCCACACTGAAGTTCCTTAAACATGCATTCTTTTTAATAGCCACCTGGGGGCAATAGCTGCAGTAGCAAAACTACCTCCTGGCCTATAGAAATCTAAGGGAAGACAACCCTCTGCCCTAACGTCAGTAAACACTTTCCTGCTGAGTTTATGGTTTCGTTCATTCGTTTGGTGATGTTATGGTAGCCATGTCCCTCTGTTACACTGTCTGTGATTACAATGCAAAGTTGAGCTGGGAAATCTTGTGTCCAGGCATTCTGCATAACTAAACATCGTTGCAGATGCACCTGGGCAAAATAGGGGCTGCTGTTGGCAAATGTTGCGTGGGCCAGACGTGGCCCAAAAGTCCACATATCTGAGATCCGGTCTCTATATGGTTCACCTGTGGCTGAGTTGTGGAAGCACTTTCAGTCAATCAATCAATCAATAAAAAAATAAATGGATAGCAAACATTGTCATCTGGGTGGTGCACACTCTTCAGGAGCAATGGCTCTGCCCAACAGCAGAACCCACCCCCATTTGACGCTCTGTCACACTGAAGACTGCTCAGGAACAGGACCGCATCAAAGATATCGTGGTACTGATCCAGTTTCTAAGCTCCTCAGATCCAAAGCTGATCAGTTATCAGTGTGAACAAGCCCAATCCACTGAGACTCCACCTCACAGCCCAAAAGGCCCAAAGCCTCTGCTGCCACCCACAGGTCCTGGGTGTATGCCCTGGAGGGTCAGTGGTTTTAATGGTGTGGCTGGTCGGTGCAGACTGAGGAAGGCGCCATCATGCCCCGGTTCAAAGACAGTGGCGAAGAATGGGGGACAACACGAGATGGTGACAAAAACTTGAGGATGGGTGGCGGTGTATGTTGAGAACGTGCTGTTGCTGACACCTCAGAGTGTCAGAGAGAGGCTTCAGGAATGAGGGAGCTGTTATAGCGGAGCACACCTGGTCCAGGTGGAGCTCATGCAGCCAATCAAAACCTGCAGGACAAAGCAGAGTACAACCAGAAACAATACAGAGGCACCACCTGTAAATATGAAGCTGCATTCTTTCTAACGTGCAGCAGGGGGCGACTCCTCAGATTGTAAAAACACAGAAACAAAGTCAACATCTGTGTGTCTACAGTGCAGTTGTTGCTGTTATACTGCTACCAGTTTGGACTGTGGAGATCATGTCGTCCTTTCAACTACATGTGCTGGGATTAGTTGAGTTTTTAAAATAATTATATGGCAGTCAACAAGGCAAATATCAGCTGATAATGCAGATGAGGACTCAGGATTTCTGCACAGAAGGCCATGTTGGTCCTGCTGACGATCGCTGATGTAAATCGTTGACCTAGTTTTTATCTTTAAATTGTGCCTGGAGCGATCGGGCTCAGTGAGCCACTCTTTCCTGCCCGGTGATGACAGCATAAACCTCATAAACCTCGTCCGAGCTGCCATGACGACACATGAGCTCATCCTCAGCAAACCGCATCCTCCACTTAAGCCTTCAGGCACTTCACTGCTACTGGACTCTGGTGCAGGTTGGGTTCGTCGCTGTGGGGCACCTCTTCAGATACGAGCGTGCTGACAGCAGCTCCTCACTCTATTTATTTTGCTTTCCATAATTGCTCACATCTCTCTTGCAGTAAATGTTTCCCATATGATGGCTGCAATTACCAAAAAAAAGAAAAAAACCTCTTTACTGCTGCTGAAATGGATTCAGCTCAGCAGATTGAGTTTCCTGCGCATCGCAGTCTTCTGTTTACACTGAGCATGCTGGGAAATAATGGCCGCCTCTGTGTTTTGCTCGGCGTGCCTTCATTAGCATCCATTTGTGGGCTGTAAACACATCGAACCACATCAGATCTCCCGTTTCTCGGGCTGTAGATCATGCACAAGTTAACTGGACGAAGCTGCATCACAGGTTTATTTTCATTGTAGTGTTTCCTGGTTTTTACTCTGGGTTTAAAGTTTCCACGCTGGCAGCTGGATTCAGGTTTCAGACAGGAGGTACACACACACACACACACACACACACACACACCGGCCTTTGAAGTAAAAGTAGTGTGTGGATGTCAGAGTCTGATGAATCTTACTCATCTGCACCACAGAGCTCCATTGTTGAGCATGAACACACACACACACCATCCTAATCAATACGCCACAGAAAATAGTCCCTTTCTCTCATTTTTTTTTTTCTTTTTTTTGGTCAGGTATGGAGGACCAAAGCTGCCACAATCAAAAACAAATAATTAAATAAATGACTCAATAAATAAATATTACATTCAATTCACAAATAACAATAAATATACTGTAAATGTGGGCATTATTTAATTTATTAATAATAATTTATTTGTAATGTAAAATAAATCAGTATTTATTTTTTATTTGCTTCTCTACTTCCGTTAGCAATTATCCCTCTATTTATTTACCAGTTTTATTTATTTACCTTCCAATTAATTTAATTAATTTATGATTTATTCATTTACCTGCCTAACTTCCAATTTATTCCTTTATTTATTTACTTTTGGATTATTTATTTCCCTCCCAAATTTTTTTATTAATCAAATTTATTTATTCATTTGATTATTTATTTAGTATTATCCTTTGATTTTACCCCATTTTTTAATGACATTAATTTACTTTTGTACTTTCTTTTTAGATTTCTTTTTGACTTTCTGCTTCATTATGCAAATGAAGGGGGGCTCTTAGTTTAGTTTGTCCTGTTTTCAACTTTTTGTCTTTTAGTTGATCAACGACAGGCTTGTAACAGAAATGTCTGCTTCCAGTTATTTAAAAAGAAAAACGCAGAAATAAACAAGTTTGGAGAGTTAAATGTAGAAATGTTGCAGGCATGTTTGGAAATAAATATACACAAGGAAATTAATAAAAAATTGAATGTTGAATGAGGAAAGAAAAGGTGAATAATGGAATTAATCCTGATGAATAATCCAGAATCAAGTTAAAACAAACATATAAGATCATGCCATTTTATAAACTAACCAGTACCTACATTAACTTGACATAGTTTTGGTGCTCTTAATGGGACATCAGTTTAATTAAAGAGTCGTTTATTAGTTGATTTATTTATTCAGATTCTGGCCACTTCGCTCCTCTAAAGCAGGAATGTCTTAAAAAGCTCCTCTTTATAATCATCTCCACCATTTGTACTTAGATACCACTGGAGCTTTATATGTTTTTTAACCTTTGAACCTAAGCACTTCAAACTCACGGGAC
The DNA here is from genome assembly GCA_015106735.1 of Paratilapia polleni. Taxonomy (NCBI): domain Eukaryota; kingdom Metazoa; phylum Chordata; class Actinopteri; order Cichliformes; family Cichlidae; genus Paratilapia; species Paratilapia polleni. Next base: position 19,269 of record VUQI01030142.1, on the reverse strand, counting down.
ACGACGCATCACGATCATATCAGATTTCTGTCGTTAATAAAATTTCAAAATTAATTTTAAACTTTACTGGAAGCCAATGAAGGGAAGCCAGAATAGGGGTGATATGTGATGTTTGGACCACCTGAAGATGGGCTGACGGGTGGTGCACGTGAAAAATGATTTACAGTGACAGACAGGAGGAGATCAGATTACTGGCTGACTGAGGCTGAAAGAACGGAGACTGGATGACAAGATGTGAGATTCAAAGTTCAGCTGCCGGTCAAAAATAATACCAAGATTCAACAGACGAACTTAAGCAAGTTATTAAAAAATAACAAACCAAAGAGGAAACAAAAGGAGAGTAAAAAAAGACCCACGAGTTAAATCCATAATAGAAATTCGATAAATGCAATAAGTCAATAATTAAAGCAACAATAATAGATTGTGAGCAGATGATTTGCTGCTGCTGGTGAGAGGCTGATGCAGTGAAACTGTCAGGGCTGAACACAGTTTAACATTAGTTCCTCTCCCACGTTGGTGTGTTTACAGTATCTGAATGTAATCATAATTAAACTGACTGAATTTATCATCCTGATGTGGATGATAATGTCTTTGTTCTGGAACTGATTTTTCCAACAAATCTTAAATTAAATATCTCCTGCAGCTTCCTGCAGACTGTAGCCTTTCTGGGAATGAAAAAAACAAAATAAAAAAATTTATTTTAATGGTTGTAACTCCAGAACTCTAAGGCCAAAATAAGCTAACCTGGGCTCTATAGGTAAGGGATCTTTTGGTGAATTTGGAAATACAATTCAGTGTTTCTACTTTAACTGAAGGACATCTAGAACCTGATTGTGTGAGATAGAAAAAAACTGAAACATTAACGGACTAAAACATGTAAAACCAGCGGTACGTCACTTTAATCCATTAAAAAACACGTTCAGGGGGGCGTTACAGAGCGGCAGGTTTCTTCCACACAGCAGCTCTGCAGTGAAGCTGCTGCTCATCAGGGTGGTACGAAGTCACAGTCCAGACCCGAAATCTGGAAGTCATTTAGAAAAACGCCAAACGCTCTTCTGTCTCTCTGCAGCGTTGGCTCAGAGTCTCTCTCTCTCGCTCATCTGTCTCACTGCTTCTTTGTTTCTCTCAGGCTGTCACAAACTTGAAAGTTAGACAGCGGCTGGTTTCTGATTTACTTTCTTAGACGATGTTCTCAGTGTTCCTCTTCTGCACAGTGTAATGATGGTTTCTGTTCTGACCTTCAGTTTCAATTAATTTGACTAAAAAACCAGGTCAGGTATGTGAATATCTTCAAATACTACAGTACCCATGAGCCTCCGCTGCAAATGCTTTGGTGAGGAATATATTACAGGCTGAACCGGAAACTGAACATGAACTGATTTATTTTTGTGTTCATAAGGTGATGAAATTTACTTGAGAAAATCTCAGAAAATTTGGTTTACAACTCACTGAGATTTTGACATCATCCATCACGTGCATCATATGCACAGTGGTACAATTTCTAAAAAAAACTAACTTCAAAAGGCGCTCACATGGACCAAAACAACAGTCTTCTCCACCCTTCCACCCCTCTGTCAGCTTCAGCTCCTTCTGTAGATTGTTCTGAGGACAAAGGGCCAGCAAATTTAAAAGCTGTTCTGCCTAAATCTGATGACAAACATTTGTAAAATATCAAGAAAGCAAAGACCAAACCATCTGCAGTTTTTACACGCATGTACACAAATACAAATCAAAGTCAACCAATGGGAAAGTCTGCAGACAAACGGAGAAACTCCACTCTTCAGTGCGTATCCGATTTCCACAGCCAGTAATGAAAATAAAGCACAATAACACACAACTTCCAAATTCTTTAGGTGCATTCACAAAGAGCAGATCAGCGTAATCCAATAAAGCTACAAAAGCAAAAAAGGTTTCAGAAATCAAGCATCGTCAGCTGGAGGGAGAACCCTGATTTATACCTATAAAAATATATATATTATATATTTTGTACCTAGAAAAGAGTTTCTGCTTGGATGCAGTTTTCAGTGTGTGATTTTAAGTATTTATATGTTGTGACTGTTTCAGTTTCAGTTCATTGAGCACTTCTGATACGAGGAAGATTAGACATGAACTCTTTGCCGTTTGAGAATAGCATCAACATGGATTTGCCTGCATGTAACACCAACTTAAGCTGAGTTAAATGGCACTGAATCAAAAGCAGTTTGCAGAAGTTGATAAAGGGTTGACTTGTTTACTCCTTAAATATAAGGAACATACCAATTTTTCCAAAAAGTAACTCAGTTTTATATTCAGACCAATGCAGTATTTTTCCACTCATGAATTTCTGTGTTTTTGTCATCATAAGGCAACTGTAGTCATGTTCTCCTGTTTTTTTCTTTTATTTCTGGCCCTCTACTTGATCTTGATTTGTTGGTTTCTAACAGCAAGAATCGAAGCTCCATGCTGTGATTTTCTTTTCTCATTATCTGCCAGCATTTTGTGAATGAAACTTAACCACAAACAGGAAAAAGAGTGTTTTTAATCCAAGAATTTAGAGGCGTCAAATGTGCTGCCGCTCAAACCTCACACAGCTCGAACTCCTTGTGAGCAGGTGGAATCCATCAGGATGAAACGAGAGAAATATGAGAACTCTGTGCAGTTAAATAAGATCGATGAACCTGACTTGGAACAATCATACAAGCAAATCTGATGAATGTGAATGTGTTGCACAAAACCCTGGATCCCTGATATTAGCTGTCTTCCTGTACAACTCAATCTTCTCAATATATTTCTCACTTTCCAGTCTTTCTGTCTCTCTCTCATGCCTTCATTATTTCTTTCTTTTGTTTTTCTGTTTTTGGATACACAGCTTTCATTGTTCCTCTAAATCAAGACCTTTCTGGTTCTCTCTTGTATCCTTTTTACGCTTGCATTTTCACATCTTTAAGTTCTCGCATTTTTATTCATTTTTACCTCTTCACTGTTTCCTGTCTGTCTGCCCTCTTCTTGCTCACTCTCTGTCTCTCCCCCCCTGGAGTCCGGCAGTAACCAACCTTGTTTTTATGACTACAAATCCTCCCTCCATGTATCTGTCATGCCGTCTGGGCAGCGGCCAGGTCCTGCAGACAATATCCAGCTAAATATGGCTTTAATATCCTGACTACTGGAGGTACACTTGATTTATCCCAGCTGAAACCTAAACAGCCTCTGAAGTGGATACCTGACATGTAAGATCAGATAAATCAGCCCCTCTTCAGGCTGAAACCACCCACCTCTGGCAGCACTAGTGCTTTGCTCTCCAATCAGCTAAACAGATGATCAGAGACTTTAACCTCTAACCCCATCCACTTACAGTACTACAACCTCTGAAGCGAACCCTTGTAACATTACTGACTTGCTCTTAGAGGGCTAAACATGGTCTTGGTAGACTAAACCTACAACCCTTATGCCATTAATTAATTCTGCTCATATTGCTGCTTTGCTTATAGGAATTCAACCCCAAGCATTGGCATGTTTTGATGCCCTTCTTTTGTAAAATAACCTGGTAATGCACGAACTGTCAGCTTGATTTCTAAAACACATATCCTCTAACTTTGGCAGTGCTAGTGCCCTGTTTTATTCATTGGCTTAAGCAGGTAATTGAATTTGACTTTTGTGATGTTTGTGCTCTTGGTGGGCCAAATGGGGACTCCGAGAATTGGACTTCCATCTTGAGCAATCCTGGTCACTTTACCTGTCTCCCTGGCTTTTCTAACCTGGTTAGCTTTGCTCTAGGGAACAACATCTATTACTACAGTGAGCTAGTAACTTGGTAATTGAAAAATTTAACTCCACTGTCCTCAACAGAAAATTTAACTCAGCTCATGTGATGTTTGTATCCATTGGCTGGACAGGGATTCTGGGAATTAAACACCCAACCAAAGCAGTCACTGCTTTGCACCAGGGAAATTCCAGCCCTTACCAACACGGTTTCTAAATGCAAAGCAAAGTTTCACTTTGTGTTACTTGCGAGAATTCAGTTGCTGGAGTATTTTTGCAACCCACAAATGTTCGCCCTTAACACCCAAAGTCTAAATGATAGCTGGAATTAGTTATAGTAACATGTTTTCTGAACTTACCAAGAAGTCCTACAATTTCTCTTATGCTTCTCCAAACTCTATCTTTTCTTTGTTCTATCTCTATAGGACAGCAAAGTTGAATCTAATAACTCCGGCTGCCCACACAAAATAAGCTTCTCCTCTGCTGTGAGAATCTCAGTTTATGGGTTTTTATGACACAGCATATCGTTTTTTGAACAGGTTTTCAACCTATTTTCAACTTGCACAGATGTATATCGACCTCTTTTTTCATGAAGAAGGTTTGGGTAGGGAGCCAATACTTCAAGAAGCAGTAGTTACTTGCTAAAGGGAACTAAAGCGTTTACCATGGCATTGTCTTTTCCTTGGTAATTCAACCCGTAAAGATGAACTGAATCTTGGTAGATTAAACAGGGAATTTGACCTTGAACCTGTCCTGTTGCTACCACCTTGCTTCATGGAACATGTGCCTTAACTGAGTATCAGTACCTTGCTCTGGGAAATTGAACCTCTAACTTTGACATTTTGAGTATATCGCTCTTGGGAAGTGAACCTCAGAGCCTGAACCTTGGTTGGTGGGAATGAACACACTTGTCATGGTGGTGTTGGTTCCCTTACTTTGGAATTCAAACTTAAATTCTGGCAGTTTTAATTACTTGCTCTGACCACTGAGCTACAGGAGTTTATCAGTTTTAATTTATTCCTTCCCTCCATTTTGTGGTTGAAATACAGTCTTTTTGTCATCTTTAAAGCCCTCTGTATCTTTGTTTGGACATACTTTCTCCAAATAACTTTTATTACTGTCTGGAAATTGTCAAATAAAGTAGAAATGCCATAAAAATTATGCTGCAGAAGAAGTCGCTCTTCCAGTGAACTCCCACTCCCAGACCTCACACTGTCGACAGGGAAAGCAAAGCAGGCCACATTCTTGGGAAACACTCCCTCCATACAGGCTGAACTGGAGGTCAGATTGATGGATTAAAGGTGTGAGGACAGACAGAGAGCTTCCTCTGACGACACCGGGACCAAACCTTCAATATCTCCAAAGATCCAGGCCATCATTCAAGCTGTCAGACATTAGACATAAAAATGAAATAAAAGATAACATCCAGCACCTTAATGTCAGATTTTGTTCATATTTATGGCAGTATTTCTTAGTCTTTGAGATTGATAGAGGGATGGATCAAATTGTGGAAAGGTTCTACTAGTCTATAGTCTTTTAAAATCTTGAAGGCCGACACAGGTATTATCTAGTTTACCTTAGAGATCTACATTCAGACACAATTATTGGACAAATCTGAGTGAAAGCAACTTACACGTCCGAGACAAATCAAAGTTTAGGTAGTTGTTTTTTTCTTTTTCTTTAATTTCCAACTTTATTCAACATCATGTCAGATCTTGCACTCTTATTTCGTCACTTTGCATTGCATTGTATCACATACAGTGCCCTGAAAAAGTATTCATACCCCTTGAACTTTTCCACATTTTGTCACGTTACAATCACAAACTTAAATGTATTTTATTAGGATTTTATGTGATTGACCAACACAAAGTTGCGCATAATTGTGAAGTGGAAGGAAAATTATACATGGTGTTCAAAGTTTTTTAGTATTCAGCCCCCTTTACTCTGATACCCCTACATAAAATCCAGTGCAACCAATTGCCTCTACCAGCTTTGCACGTCTAGAGACTGTCACGAAATGTGGAAAAGTTCAAGGGGTATGAATGCTTTCCCAAGGCCCTGTATATAACTGCCCAAATGTAGATGTTAGTGGTGTGCAGATCGACTTTGTTCTTAGATTGATTCTTATATTAAAAGATCAATATCTTAAGCTGACTATGGTTCCTTTAAAAAGTCCTAAAATGTCCTTGAACTGTGGCTTTATAAATGCATGACCCATTGAAGCTTGTCTGTAAAGGAGATAAAGGTGCTTCTCGAGTGAGACAGATTTCTGTTAGAGTCCTTCAGCACTGGCAGAAAATATCCAGGTACTGTGTGAGTGTAGCTATATGGTGACATGCAAGTGCTTCATGTCCATAGGCCCACAGTCATGTAAAAAAGAAAGTCTTCACAGAACTCTGTGCAGACCTGTGAAAAACTAAGTCCACCCCATGTTTCAGTAGCTTGTAGAACCACCTTTAGCAGCAATAACTGGAAATAATCATTTTCTGTGTGACTTTATCAGTCTCTGGAATCCTTGTGGAGGAATTTTGGCCCACTCTTCGTTATGACGTTGTTTCAGTTCATTGAGGTTTGCTGACATTCATTAATGCACAGCTCTCTTAAGGTCTCTCCACAGCATTTCAGTCAAGTTGAAGTCTGGACTTTGACTGGGCCATTGCAGCACCTTCATTCTTTTCTTTTTCAGCCATCCTGTTGTAGATTTGCTGCTGTCCTTAGGATCATTGTCCTGTTGTACAACCCAGTTTGAGCCATGCTTTAGCTGTTGGACCAATGACCTCAAATTTGACTCTAGAATACTTTGGTATACAGAGGAGTTCATGGTGGACTCAGTGACTGCAGGGTGCCCAAGTCCTGTGGCTGCAAAAGAAGTATCGTCACCCCTCCCCCACCGTGCTGACAGTTGGTATGAGGTGTTTGTGCTGATATGCTGTGTTTGGTTTTCTCCAAATGTGGTGCTGTGCATTATGGACAAACATTGCCACTTTGTTCTCATCTGTCCAAAGGACATTGTTCCAGAAGTCTTGTGGTTTGTTCAGATGCAACTTTGCAAACCTAAGTCATGCTGCCACGTTCTTTTTAGAGAGAAGAGGCTTTCTCCAGGAAACCCTTCCAAACAGGCCGTACTTGTTCAGTCTTTTTCTAATTGTACTGTCATGAACTTTAACATGATAACTGAGGCCTGTAGAGTCTGAGATGTAGCTCTTGGCTTTTTTGCAGTTTCTCTGAGCGTTGCACGGTCTGATTTTGGGGTGAAATTGTTGGGACATCCACTCCTGTGGAGACTGTAGCATTGTGTTAACAAACACCTGAATGGTAAAGACAAACAAACTGCCAAAACCTCTGCATTTATAGAGTGCTCACACTTGCTGATGATCAGCTGCTGCTTACCCTCTTAACTGCTATGGAAGCAGTGAGTGTGGACTTAGTTTTGAGTGAGGGTGGACTGCAGAGAGTCCTGTCAAAACTTTCTTTAACTGACATGACTGTAGGTTTGTGTGTTACTACAGAGCGTTGTATTCTTCAAATTGATATAAATAAATATATTAATGAGATAAGTAACAAACTAAATATTTAACTATAGAAAGAGTGACAGTTGTGTTCCTGGGATCACCTCACATTTATATTATTGTTTTCAAAGCCCACAATGCTGAAGTTGCTGTTTTATGGCCAACATTGTTTATTCATTTTAAATTATTTATAACCAGTTAACCTTACCTTACTGAACAGTGGCCGAAGAACAGCCAGGGATGTTCACTGACCCAGTCTCATCTGTTCTTGTTCTGACATGTAGCAACAAGTGGATAACTGTCAGTGTTGTAATCATGCCAAGTGCCGTTATGTCATGCCTTGCAGGGTCATGTCACATTACGTAATGACAACAGGATAACTGACCAAGAGACGAACAATCACTGAACAATCATGCAGGGAGAAGTCCATCAGAGTCCCAAAGAACAGAGAGCAGAAAGTGAAGGATGGTCACACTTCTTAAAGAAGGAAAGCTTCTTGACTCTTTGTCAGGCTGGATTCTTTCTCACCAGTTACTGAATAATGTCGTGAGTTTGTTTCAGGGTGGAATTAATTTAAAGTCATGTTGACAGACTCGAGGCTTCTTCCAGGTCACGCAGACCTAACCCCATCTGTTCCCAGATAACCCCGATAAGCCACAAGCTGACAGCTGAACGCAGCTCGAGGGAAATATATTTCTGCTCTGGATGAGTGGTAGGCTGATTTGATGAATGTGGAAGTGTGGGGAGGATTTCAGTTTCCATCATTTGGAAAAAAAAGCAGATATTCACACAAGAAAATGATTGATTGTGTTAATAGTTTCAGTGTCATTAAATCACTTTGACCTCTGGTTGATATGATGCCTTTACAGATATAAGACTCAATTATCAAGTCAGTAGTGTGCATGTGCACGAAAAGAAAACGAGACATTGTGTTTTAGTGCGTTTTAAACTTGTTGAACTGTTTTAATTTTTATGTCTAGACGAATGATCCTTTGGTTTTACTTGATTGCTGCAGCTTTCTGCCTGACTTCAGATGTCTAATAACCTGTGGCTCAATCAGTTGCCTCAATCACCACTATCAAAAGCAGCCCAAAACAAGCCAACATGTCCTCATTCTGGTGTGACAAATACTGCCATTCTGTCAAATGGAGCCTGTGTCTCACTGTTATGCACAAGTTGGCCTTTGCTTGCGGTCTTTAGTTGCCAAGAAAATGGACCTCTTTTAAAAATCCACAAAGTCTACACTGAGAAGTGGGAGGTGTGATAATGGCATAATTTTATCAGCCAGGAGATGGTGGTTCGTGACCTGTTGGGACCTTTGTGTTTTGCACATTGTTGCCCTTTGCCAAGCATGAGGTGCTTGTTGACTTCTACAGTCAAACGAAACCTGACATATCCGCCTGCAGTCATTTATATTTGGTTTTATTGTACTGTTGTGGGACCTCACCACCATTCCCAGCACATACATAGAAATGGGAGAGCAGCAGGAAGAACCCAGCACAGAACAGAGAAGGCATCAGCGACAATAGATCTGACAAAAAAATGGCATGAAAGGAAGAGCTGGGGTGGAAGTGGGTTGCAAAGCAGCTTGCAGTTGCCGCAGCAGCTGTGACAGACTAAAGCAGCTTAAATAGTGCTTATATGAGATGTACTAGTTGGATGTGTATAGCTGTATCAGCTGACCCATCAGCTGATGAGGGCTGGCATTGGAATCAGCTGAGCTGAGCCTGACTTTGGGACCTGCCTGAACTAACACCATTCTCAATCACTGTAATCTTAGCAGTGTGATTATACTAGTTGCCTGCTGACATATAGCTGTATAGCTCAGGATGTTTCACTAATGTCTCTTTTCATTCACTGTTCTGTGGAAGATACAAAGAGGTAAGGAGAAGCAGCTGTCCCATCCAGCCAGTTGTTCATAGAAAATAAATTGGCCGGATGGTTTTAGGGATCCACAGATATTGGTCCCATCCTGGATCAGGTATTGTAACAACAGGGAAATCTAAGAGGTTGATTCAGTTCACTTCTGTTTTTACTTTGCCACCTGGCAGAAGCAGGAGAGGAAGCTAGTCAACAGTCTGGAAGTATTCCACCCCTCTGACATCAAAAGCTTTTCTTTGTATGTTTGAAAAGGTTTTTGAATTAACTGCAAACTGTTCACAGACAGTCGGCACAACTGAAACATTCTTTTTTCTCTCTCTCATAATGTTCAGTTTGAAACTTGTTGAGAAGCTTTTGTTGCACTTAAGGCCTTGTTCACACAGGCCTAAAGACTGGTTGGAGACCCCCTGGCAACCTCTGGTTGGTAGGGAAAAAATGTGTATTCCCCGACTGGTTGGTGAGTGATTGCTGGAGGTTGCTGGCTGTCACTGGGTGAAATTGGTTGCAAAGATGGGCTGCACCAAAAACCTCCTTGTGATTGCTTTGATCGCTAGTAGATTGCCGCAGTCACCTGTAGTTTGACTGAAAGATGCCAACTTGTCTGCAAACACTCACCATTTACTCTTCAAACTGTAGTGAAACTTGCAAAATTGTGATGTAAATTGGAAAAGGGGCAATGTTTGCCTTCAAATGAAAAGTTGTGCCTTGCAACCAACACATTTCAAATGGTGCATCTTTTACTTTGAAGTTGAACGTTCTCTGATTCTGTTTTGTGTCACACTTTACACAGTTTCACTATCGCTTAGCGAGTAGTTTGCAAGTGTTTGCAGGTGTCTTACATGCAAACTACTGGCAACCACGGCAACCTGCTAGCGACCAAAGCAATCACAAGGAGGTTTTTGGTGCAGGACCATATACCTCTTTGCGACCAATGTTAGCAACTGCCAGCAACCTTCAGCAACCACTAACCAACCAGTCGTGGAATACACACTTTCCCCTAGCAACCAGCGGTTGCCAGGAGGTCACTGACCAGTCTCTAGGTGAATGGGGCCTTAGCAGTCGATTTTATAGCAACTGCCAGCAGCCTTAAGGAACCACTTTCCAACCGGCTGTGGAATATTTATTTTTCCCTAGTGACTGGTGCCAGTCATTAGGTCGGTCTTATCGTTTTTTTTTTTTGTCTTACCTGTTGAGGCGGGGAGGCGAGCCTCGAGCAGGTTCTCACTTCCGGTGTCAAGCACCCACACCTGCCGGGCGTGACCCGCTCCGGGGACAGTGGCAGGTGGGGAATTTGACTGGGGTTATAAACCTGCCAAAATGTAATGCAGGTGTCCTAAGGTGAACTCAGGGAGGACAGAAACCTTTCGTGGAGCAGAAGAGCAAAAGCTCGCTTGATCTTGATTTCCAGTACGAATACAGCCCATGAAAACAGCGCCTCACGATCCTTCTGACTTTTTGGGTTTTAAGCAGGAGGTGTCTGAAAAGTTACCACAGGGATAACTGGCTTGTGGCGGCCAAGCGTTCATAGTGATGTCGCTTGTCGATCCTTCGATGTTGACTCTTTCCGTCATTGTGAAGCAGAATTCAGCAACAATCCAGCAATTGTTCACCTGCTATTAGGCAATGTGAGCTGGGTTTGGACCATCTTGAGACGGGTTAGTTTTTATGCATTGTTGCAGTAGTAATCCTGCTCAGTACAAGAGGAAATTTGGTGCATGTGCTTGGCTGATGAGCCAATGGTGTGAAGCTGCCATCTGTGGGATTATGACTGAACACCTCTGAGTCAAAATCCTGCCTAGACACAGTGATACTGTAGCGCTGTGGATCTTTGGTTGGTCTTGGATAGCCAGCCCCGGGTGGTGAAGGACAGCCCTTCGTGACTGGGCTGGGGGACGGCTGAACGACAGTCGCCTCTCTCTTGCCAGAGGGTCACCAACTGGTTTCTAGGTCTGTGTGATTGAGGCCTAATGTATTATAACATGTTGTTGTCAACATGTTTAATATTATTTCACTTCTCCTGTCTCTATCAGCTCCATTACGAATGTGAGGAGGTCCTCTTACACTGAGCTGAAATCAGACGGTGCAAATAAATCAGGTGAATAATATGAATACATTGTTATATTTTTCATTTTATTTGTCTTGGTCTTTTCTATCCTTTATCCAGGTAAAAGTGTCATTGAAATTAAAACCTCTTTTTCAAGAGAGGCCTGGCCAATACATGTGTTGTACTCATGTATGTTTTTACCAATAAATACAAATTCAATAAGTTTAGGTTCTTGGATGTTTTTATTTGTTACATTTTATTGCACAAAAATAGGAAAGCAATGTTCAATTCAAGCCCAACTGTTGCTTTGTAGATAATAAAAAAATGATGGCCCGTCTCTTCCTCACAGTGAAGATTACAGGTTATTAGTTTAATGTATCAGATCAGCAGATACTTGAGGCTAAGGTATTGGTATTGAACCAGAAAAAGTTGGATCAGTGCATCTGTAGCTTTCATGAAGCTTGCCATTCAGTAGTAGTTTGTTTCTCCCTTTAGCCTCATGAATTACTGATGTTTGTGTGGGTGCTGCTTTGTGAAATCAGGCGGGGTGGTGTATGGACTTACTCTGCATGCTGTCAAGCTCATGTATATGTTGTTCGTTTTCCCTTTGCCTGACATGTATCTGTATTATTTTAGTTTTAACGTCAGCCTGTCCTGAGTTTGTAGATCTGAAGTGGAGATTTGGCTAATTTAGGCTCTTGATATCGATACCAGATGGGTTGTTTCAGCTCAGTAAACAGAACGGACTGCAGCTGCTCGGTAAACACACGTGATGCTCCTGAAGTTCGCGTGACGTCAGCACAGCTTCATCTGTCCTCTCGGGGGCTTTTAGGTGGTTTGGAAGACGCTCACCCATCCTCTTCCTCTGCTCCAAAAGGCATTTTTCTACCAGATAAATCGCCTTCGTGTGTCAAACGATGAATCGCTCTGTTATCAGAGGGAGCGGTGAGTCAGCAGGGAGAGCTTCTCATAACTTTGCCGCAAGTCGAGTTTGGCTGAGCGGCAGCTTTTTTCTTTTCTTTTTTTTAAGTAATAGACCCAACAAGAAGAATCAAATCAGAAAGAAGAGAAATGAGAAAGCACAGATGTAGGTAAATGCTGTGGGCTTCTTCTCTGACTCAGTCATAACTTCCTGCTCTGAAGGATGTTATCAGACTGCTCCTGGGTGGGACATCCATAATTTTGGATAGAAATCACAGATTATGGAGCAAAACAAAATGAGTGTAGCTTAAAAAAGACAACATGACCCAGACGTGGGAGAACACTGACCTTTGTAAAAAAAAACCAAAGTAAAAATGATTCAAACAAATGTTTTTCATTAAAACTGCTGCTCATTTCAATTTAATGCAGCTGGATGATGAAATACTTCCTTAAACAGTGAACACAGAGAGTGTTTAACTTTGAACATGTCAGAGGGGAAGTGTTTCATAAATATTTTCCACTTATTTCGTCTTTATGCGCTCAGTAGATCTTATATCGGGGCTGAATCTGATGCGTGACGTGGCTCGGGTGTCGTGCTTCTCATACAACATTCATTCATGTTCAGAGGTGTGTCTTGAGGCTGCTTTTGGGAAAAGAGGACAATCTTTCATATTTGTTGACAAAACATGACAAGTCATATTGCAAATGATGTGTCTTGGCATATATTTAGACACGAAAAATGCTGTTGCTTTGAACAGTTGCCGACTGCCGTCTTGAACTCAGTTTAGTTATTCATGCTTTCAAATCACCGGCGTATGTTTCTGTCTGTTTCCATGAATCAAAGTTTTTACAGAGTAAAAGTCTGGCAGGCTGTCGGGTACATTTAAGGCCTGTCTTACAGAACCTAAACCTGATGTATGTCTGCATTTACAGGGATAAACATGAAACTTTATTAAATCCCAAGCAGTGTCAGTTTGACAAAGGGACTATTCATATACGCTGAAGGTGTTACTCCTTCATCCTCACATTGACTATCAAGACTTTTCTCCCATAAATTAAAAACCAAACTCTGGTAATTGATTATAAAATGGTAGAGATCATTTTATTTTATGTAAGGCATAAATTCTTCCTAAAAGTCAGCAATCTTTAAATGCACAGTATATAGTATCTGTCACTGTGTTTCTCAGTTAAAATAAATAAAAAAATAAACACTGACGTAGTTTGATGACCTCTCTGAATAGTGTGGGATCATGGGAGCGGCTGTCTTCACCATCTTTACGTGACTCAGCCGGATTCACGGCTGATGTAATGTCTTAAAGTCAAATGTATTCATTCTTTTGTGTTCCATTCAGATGAAACACACAGTTAAGTTCAGCTGATGTAATGTTAACTGCTAACCTACCATTAGATGAGTCAGCTACAGCCGTTTGTCCACAGCCGAATGCACTGTTACAGTAAATGAATGGACAGTTTTCTGGGCATGAACAGAGTTTGAAATGTTCAGAATATTGTTCAGGTAAGTGCCTGTTTCGCCATCCACACACACACACACACACACACACACCATGCAGCTGTTATGAAGGGGGAAATTAGCTACAGAGACCAAAGATTTTTTCTATCAGGCTGTAAACATGTTTATTTCTGCTGTAAAGTTGGACATTTTAACATGGGAGTCTATGGGGACTGACTCACTGCTGGAGCCTCTGGTGGACAGTAGAGGAACTGCAGGGTAGTGTTCTGGGTTTTAATCAGTCTGAGCGATTCGGTTTGGTTTGCATGTCTGATTAAACTCACTCCACATGCTTATTGTTGACAGTGTTTTACCACACAGTTTTACCTTAGTATTAAGTTAAAGCAACCTGCTGAAAAGTTGATCCAGTTGAAACACAATCATAAGAGGTTCACAACCAAACAGATGAGTGTGTAATGAGATTCCTGGGCTTCAGCATTTTTCCCTGGAAACTGAAACAGATTTGGAAAAAATTCTCAGGAAAAGACTCAGATCCCAGTTCCTGGTATTCAGCCTTCAATTAGACGTTAGAGCAGCTGCAAATGTGAAGTGAGGAAGTCCTGACCACAGCTCCATAATGGAGCGCCTCTGTATTTGTGATTGTTCCAGACGTGACTGACAGCTCTTTTTTATGGCGGCGGTCCCTCCTGGTTCGCCTCTGTGTTTTTATGAGAGCTCTCAAATCCCTGTAATTCCAGCAGTTTTGTTTCCTTCTAGTGATTACGGCCTCTCTGTGTCTGCTAAAAGAATGATGGTCTGAGCGCATTTGTCTTTTTCTCTGTCCACGAAGACTCTTGAAACTCAATTAGAGGAGGAGCTGTTCCAGGCTGCTGCCGTCTCCTGATACTAATAGCTCTTATCATCTGCAGGACACAATGACGGATTTATTCCTCTTTCTGAGACCCTCCTGTTTCTCTGTGTATGTTTTGGAACAAGAGTCTTTTATTGTATCCCACTGATGTTCGAAGATGATCGGAGTGAGTTAGAAACTCTATTATTCAGATTTAATTTCGCCAGGTTGAAGCTGGCCATCACTGACTGTATTCAAAACTTTAAATGTGGATTGGATTTAGCATAGTGACCAGAAATGTCTGAATGTTTGTTTCCATAAATGAGGCTGAAGCGAACAAACAGAATTCCTGAAACACAGCTCTGAGGAAAAGGTCGTGTTACACTGTTTCATATGAACAGGACAATAAAGACGTACAGATGGAAGATTAATGTAAAGGTATTAAAAGGTATCGCCATCCAAATGAGCTGAAGGCTCCAAAAGAAACAGAGAATGGGTCTTTTTCAGAATACATTTATTATCAGATTATCTGTTGCTTTGATGTGTACTTCGGTGTTCTGTCAGATACCGCTGCTGTCACACAGATGGGTAAAAGGTAACACAACCAACTGGTTAGCTGGGCCTAGCATGTTCTCCCACAGACACAAATCCTAAACAAGGATAGTTTCAGGAACTAACCTTTCAAATCGTCTCTCTCACATGCATTTAGAGTTCTCCTCTTATAAGCTTTCTATTTGTGTCTGCCACGTAGGTGAAAAATGTCATACAAAGGGGCAGAAGAAAACCTGGCAACCTGACCAGTTGGTGAATGGTAGCTAGAGGTTGTTGGCAGTTGCTAGGTGAAGTCGGTCACAAAGAGGGTACAGCACCAAAAATGTCCTTGTGATTGCTTTGGTCACTAACAGATTGCTGCTGTCACCTGTAGTAAATTTGAAAAAATGCAACGCAAACCAGAAACGGAGAATACTCACCTTCAGAGTAAAAGTTGCGTTTTTTTTAAGTGCTGGTTGCAGTGGTAAGGCACAGCTTTTATTCTGAAGGTGAACGTGTGGTGAACGTCACTCACTACCGCTCGGCGAGTAGTTGATGAGTGTTTGTAGACAAGCCGATGTCTTCCATGCAAACTAAAGGCGACCGTGGCAATCTACTGGTGACCAAAAAAGTAATCACAAAAAGGTTTTTCATGCAGCACCTTCTTTGAGACCAACTTCACCTAGCAACTGCCAGCAACCTCCAGTAACCATTCACTAACTGCTCAGGGAATACATGTATCACACACTTTTTCCCCTTGTGACCTGTGGTTGCCAGATGGTCACCAACTGGTCTCTAGGCTGACTGTGGACTGGTCCCATGTGACTGGAACCCTAAATAGGTTGCTGGTTACCTGTACCCTGTATGTTGAATAATGTGACACCCAGAGGTAGTTCACCTGCATCCACATGTGACAAATGGGAGTTACAGACCCATCATTACTGCCAGCAGTGATAAGAAAAGGCTGCCATGGCACTCCCAGAGTCCACCTCAGCAGGGACAAAATGTCTTTAAAAGCATTATTGTGATGTGAGAGATCCTAAATTCTGACATGGTCTTTATAAATGGCATGTTTTATTACTGTCCTTCCTGTTTTTCTTTGTGGATTGGAGTTTACATGACATGCTGCCAAAACCTACACACAGAAGAAAGAAGTAGGAGCTAGAAACATGAATGAAACTCCATGTTGGAGTGTGAGGACTCTGGGGTGGAGTTTACCCATCTTTGAAGAACTGGGGAAAGCTTTGCCATCACATGCGATGCTTGTGAGACAACTCGTAAAGCAGCTCAGATTTTAAGTTTTGTTAAATCTAATGAGATGAGCCTTCCTGTATTTTGACTCCTGACTTTTCTCTCAAATAGAGTCTTGTTTTTAAACTCGTGTGTAATCATTTCCTGCTCTGTGACGTTTGTCTGAAGTGTTTTTTTTTAAAGGACAGGTTGCTTCTTTAGCGCTGTGACGCAGGAGAATAAATCCATCCTTCAGATTGTGACTGATCGCAGGTCAGACGAACCTCCTCCTGTTCGTGTGCCAGCACATACTGAGCATTTAAAAGCACTTTGAAACAGAAAAAAAGAGGAGCTGATGATCCCAGCTCGTCCTCTTGTTTTTCATTTCCAGCGAAGGTGCCGCGTTCTTCTCGTCACTCCCCTGTTTCGACGCTCGCTGCTGTACAGCCTGTTCCCTCTTCACAGTAATTGCCATCCTTCACCGGAGCGGCAGAGCTGTTTATTTCTGAAGACACTTGTACCTCAAGTACCTCCTTGGAGAACATCGGCTCTCAGTCACGGACGTGTTCAAGCCTCCAGTTTAGCTCCATGTGAGCCTCTCAGCAGTGAAGGACCATTAACTGAGTTCTGATGAAGTAAACAGTAGTTTTATTCAAAGGGGAGTTATAGTATGAGGAGACTCATTCAAAAAGTCAATCAGAGTTCAGCTAGTACAGCTTTTTCACAGTACTGCTTTTACTGATATGAATCCAACAACAATATGCACTCACCAGCCACTTTATTAGGTACACCTGTTCAGTTTATTGGGAACATAACTATCTAATCAGCCAATCACATGGAAGCAGTTAATATGATTTACAGGAAACTGATAAAATTTACATTTTGGTAAACTGGCCTCATTAAATTATGTGTATTAGCAGCTCCTGTTTGCAGTATTGAGGTTTTGCAGACATGTGACCACTAACCACCTGAAGTTAACTTGTCCACCATTTTGGACATGTGACAATCATGGTGACAACGTAGGTGAATAAGGCCCCAGTCACACAGGCCTAGAGACCAGTCCGTAACCAGGTGGCAACCACCGTTCATGAGGGAAAAATGAGTCTTCCTTGACTGGTTGCGAGTTGTTGCTGGAGGTTGATGGCAGTCGCTGGGAACATGATTGCTAAAGTCCCAGTCACACAGGCCTACAGACCGGTCAGTGACCCCCTGGAAAAATGTGGTTGGCACAGACCTCCCGGTGATTGCTTTGGTCATTTGCATATTGCTGCAGTTGCAGTTTGAATGGAAGTGATGGACTTGTTTACAAACACTGTCCAGCTGCTCTCTGAGCTGTAGTGAAACTGTAAAAAAACAGAAATGGAGACTGTTCACCTTCAAAGTAAAAGTTGCACATGTTGGCTGCAGCAGTGAGGGACAGCTTTTACTCTGAAGGCCAGCCTTCTCCATTTCCGGTTTGCATTGCACTTTTTCAAGTTGTACTACCACGGGGCTAGGAGCTAGTGAGTATTTGCAGACAAACATGAAAACTACAGGCAACTATGGCAATATTCTAGCAACCAAAGCAACCACCAGGAGGTTTTCGGTGCAGCACCTTCTTTACAACCAATTTCACCCAGCGAGAGCCAGAAACCACTCCCAGCCAGTCGGGGGACACACATTTTTCTCTAGCAACTGGTGGTTGTATCACGTCCAATATGGTGGAAAACTCTTGAGCAATGTGTGCATGACGTCACGTGAGAACACTTAATATTATGAATATATAGACAGAAATAAATGGATGGTTTGATAGTGAAGAAAACTTAAAAACAAGGTGATGGTCAGGCAGGTACTGCATCTGCAGGGACGCTCTTTTTTCTGTGACTTCTCTGCACAGTTTTATGGATGTTTATTCATCGGGTAATTATTTCCTAATTTCATGACTGAGTTATGACTCAGACACAGGCTTTGTTTGGCTCAGGAGGTTTTAAAGTTGCAGCCACTCCAACCCCTCAGCTCTCCCTTGAGCGCCTCACTGTTTGTCTGAATGCTGCGATGAACTCGGGTCCCGTTCATAAGCTTTAGTGTAAACCGACGTGACGTCAGCTGGGACAGAGAGCAGTCATGAGGGGGAAAAATGAGTTGATGAATTTTGTGACCTGTCACTTTGCAGCTCACAGCTCTGCTTCATTAATCATCCATCGTGACAGCTGTTTAGGTTTGAAGCCAGGGCAGAGGAGGGGTGGTCCCTCATATCCTGGAAACACCTGAAAGACTTGGAATTCTTAATCCTGCGTTCCAGGAAGGAAAATGTCCCAGTTTATTTTATAGGTCCCTCAGTTTCCTCATGTTTCCCTTAGTCCTGACAGAAATGTTTAAATGTGAAGGGTTCGTTGGAACATTTGTTACATTCAAGTTCACACATCAGGTGTAGGGAAATCAGGTGGATTTGAATAAGGAACGGTCCATTTATTGGAAAGATTTAGTTCCTTCTTATTTTGCAGATTATCAAATAGTAATATCATATATCATATCAATATCAAGAGTGATATGGATATGATGGATATGCATAATTTTGAGTTTAAATACCTGGGGTCAACCACCCAAAGCAATGGACAGTGAACATGAGAGGTGAAGAAGAGACTGCAGGCAGGGTGGAGTGGGTGGAGATGAGTGTCAGGGGTGATGTGTGACAGAAGGAGCAGCAAGAGTGAAAGGGGAGGTTTACAAGGTGGCAGTGAGACCTGCTATGATGTATGGTTTGGAGACGGTGGCTCTAACAAAAAGACAGGAGGCCGAGCTGGAGGTGGCAGAGCTGAAGATGCTCAGATTTTCACTGGGAGAGACCAGAATGGACAGGATTAGAAATGAGGACATCAGAGGGACAGCTCAGGCTGAGCAGTTTGGAGACAAAGTTAGAGAGACAAGGCTGAGATGGTTTGGACATGTCCAGAAGAGGGACAGTGGATATATTGGACAAAGGATTTGAAGATGGAGCTGCCAGGCAGGAGGAAAAGAGGAAGACCACAGAGAAGGTTCATGGATGTAGTGAAGGAGGACATGCAGAGGGTTGGTGTGACAGAGGAGGATGCTGGGATAGGATGAGATGGAGGAAGATGATCTGCTGTGGCGACCC
>VUQI01030141.1:0-11222 GCA_015106735.1 Paratilapia polleni | reverse complement strand
ATTACAATAGTCCAGCCTAGAAGTAATAAATGCATGAACTAGTTTTTCAGCATCACTCTGAGACAGGATGCCTCTAATTTTAGAGATATTACGCAAATGCAAGAAAGCAGTCCTACATATTTGTTTAATGTGCGCGTTGAAAGACATATCCTGGTCAAAAATGACTCCAAGATTCCTCACAGTGTCCCTAGAGGCAAAAGTAATGCCATCCAGAGTAAGTATCTGGTTAGATGTCATATTTCTAAGATTTTTAGGGCCAAGTACAATAACCTCAGTTTTATCTGAATTTAGAAGTAGGAAATTAGAGGTCATCCAGGCCTTTATATCTTTAAGACATGCCTGTAGTTTAGGTAATTGGTGTGTGTCATCTGGCTTCATGGATAAATAAATATGGATAAAAACACTAGAGTACAAAATACAAATGTAGTGGAACCGAATATGCAGGCATTATAAAATTTAAATACTCAAGTCAAAGCATATCAAAACTGTAGTTAAGTACTAAAGTACAGTTTATTCAGTAAATGCATCTGCTGTTGTCACATTTCACTGCTGGATATTTGCAAAGATTTTACTAAAATAATGTATCTCTTGTTTTGTTAATTCCAGTTGTACATGTGTAAGTCTTACCATAAATGCAGTTTATAGCTGAATTTCATATACATTTGGACAAAATGTGGTATATGACGTTTGTGTTGTTTTTTCTGTGACCTCTAGCTTCATAATGTGACCTTGGCCTTGGACCTACTGCAGGATACAGGCTTTCAGCTGTCCAGCGTTGACCCACAAGGTAAGACAAATCCACTTCGCTCACACTCTGAGTTGTTTACGGCTGATTTACTCAAATTAAAATGCCAGGCACAGACAAATGGGGGGGGGCTTTGGATAAAATGATTGTAGCAGAAAAAAAATCCACTGGAGCTCCAAGACAGCAACATCAAACTAATTCACTGATGATATTCTTTATCAGGAGCATTTATCTGGATGACAGGAAAATGCCAAAATCTGTTTGTATGTCAGGCGAGGAGGGGGATCGCTCCAGTAGTGTGAGTTAATTTGCGCTGCACCGTGGAGCGAGGGTTTGAGAGTATTTTGGGGGGGAAGATGGAATAGCTTGCAGAATATGAATGAGTTGACTAGTGCCTTGATGACTATCACTGTAGATGATTGGCTCAGTCTGAGGCCATCATCACTCATTTAGAGAGAAAGTGTATGTAGTGGGAGGCAGTCTCAAGGGGACAATGTCATTCTGGTGTCCACGGATAGACCCAGGGACTGATCCTCACTAATAGGGCTATATCCGTGTGTGTGCCTTTGTCTGAAGGGAGATATGCTATCTGTATTTCTGAACACTGCTGCTGTATATCACAGATATCAAGCAGATGCTGGTAATATTCAGATCTTATCTGTGCACCATCGGACTCATTGTAAAATTTACCAAGTTTGTCAGTTCCAACTTGCATCTGACAGTTATGAGATTTCCAGGTATAAAACAACATGTTTTTGATATGTGACATATTAAGCATTCATCCAAAAAAAAATCAAGCAACAGAAAAGCTTTACATAATTAGCAGATTTCATAGTTTATATGTATGAAATTTCTGCTTTCTCCTTGGTTTATAAAGTTAGACTATATCCTTGAACCAGTGTTCATACATTAAAGTGGACCTAATATGTTCACTTTCAGCTCCATACTTTTATTCTTGGACTATACTAGAGTAGCTTTGCACAATTTAAAAGAAGTTCAAAATAATCCTAATTTATCTGATACTGGGCCTTGGTGTAGCCCCTCACTACCTCACCCACCTGTTTTATCTCACCATATACACTCACTGGTCACTTCATTAGGTACACTTGTGCAACTGCTCATAAGTAGAAATTTCTAATCAGCCAATCACATGGAAGCAACTCAATGCACGTAGGCATGTAGACATGATCAAGACGACCTGCTGAAGTTCAAACCGAGCATCAAAATGGAGAGGAAAGGTGATTTAAGTGACTTCAATTGGTTGTTCGTGCTAGACAGGCTTGTCTGGGTATTTCAGAAACTGCTGATCTACTGAGATTTTCCTGCACAACTACTTCTAGGGTTGACAGAGACTGGTCCAAAAGAGAGAAAATGGCTGGTTGGCCAGCACCTGCTTGTCTGTCTGGAACTTGAAATCACAGGATCTTAACTTGGTTCTCATTTGAGTAGATTTAATAATGTTTGTTTATCAGAAAATGTTGATTATGGCAGCTCTAGTGTTGGATTCATTGGGTGGTGACCTCCAGCTCACACTGGGGCAGTTCGCAGCCAAGTATGAACTGGCGGGAATGAGAATTAGCACCTCCCAAGTTTGAGGCCATGGTTCTTAGCTGGAAAAGGGTAGAGTGCCCACTTGGTGTCAGGGACGAGTTGCTGCCCCACGTGGAGGAGTTTCAGTATCTTGGGGTCTCTGGGTTTACGAGTGAGGAGAGAGTGGAACGGGAGATTGACAGATGGATTGGTGCAGCATCAGTATGATGCAGACGCTGTACCGATCTGTTGTGGTGAAGAGAGAGCTGAGTGTGAAAGCAAAACTGTCTGTTTACCAGTCAGTTAATGTTCCGACCCTCATCTATAGCCATGTGCTCTGGGTAGTGAACAAAAGAATGAGATTGCAAATACAAGTGGCACAAATGAGCTTCCTCCGAAGGGTGTTTGGGCTCTCCCTTAGACATAGGTTGAGGAGCTCGGTCATTCGGGAGGGGCTCAGAGTAGAGCCGCAGAAACTGGATGCGTGGATGAACTGATGGCAGCTTTAGTGAATTTTACAACATAAACATAATAAACTGATGATCTTCACTCAATATTTGTAAACATCATTTTTGTCTTTATCAGACAGTGGGTGTTGTGTTGGTTAATGTACAGCTTCAGTTCTGTATAAAATCCATATTTCTAAAATAGATTAAGGTTAAATCCTTTTGCATGTATATAGTTAATCTTTTTTAACAAAGTATCATATTTGTGAGCTGGTAGGCTAGTTTTAATGGTTTGAGCTTGGTGTCTCAAGCCCCATTCGCATAAAAATGATTTGGCAGTTGCCTACTCCACATACACCTAACCATTGGTTGCTTGTGACAATCCACGCTCTTGTTATGTAGATAACCCTCTTGGATGTTTCCCATCCCAAGAGTGATATCCTTTGTATTGCTATTGGTTATTTAGCCTGCAAGATGCCTATTTTTATTCCCACATGTATACACTTTAGATCTAATTCTAGAAAATCGTACTGCTATAGCATAGATTTCTGGCCACTATCACACTGTAGGTAAGGCTGTTAAAATTATTTGTTAGATTTTTGGTCTGTGTCTGGGTAATTTTGTTTGGTCATGTAGACTACATCACTCCATAAGGATGAGAGTGAAACAGAGTGAGTGACTGGCTAAGTTACTAACTCTTCTAAGTGTGTGAATCAATCAGTGGCAAATGGATCAACTCCACTTCCCTGCAGAACCATTATTGACAAGACAAACTTCCTTCTGAACTTGAATCTCCCTCTCACAGTCACTAAAGCTTTCCCACAATATTGTCTCCTGGCCATAGAGCCTGTAATTGTAAAATAAATCCTCAACATGATAACTGTTAATGTAAGGACTAGCACAATTAATCTACGCCAGGAGCGAGTGGGTAATTTAATTCGTTTTTAGTGTCTTTTTAATTAACGGCATAATTGCAGTGATGGAATGAGGAATCCGAGCTCTCAGGGCCTAAAATGAGAGCGTGCTGCGTGCATTAATTAGGTTAGCCAATGGTAAAGTCGATCTTTATGTCACATTCATTCAATTAGTGCATCTCACAACATAGAGCAATTTTCCTGGGGTCTTATCTTACCAAGGACGTATTGATTAAGTTTCCATCTAATGTTTTTTTTGTCCTCTGATCTATGACCTGTTGGGATGGATTGTGAGGGTAGCTATTAGCTAATGCTGGCAAAAGCATCCTCATATTCTCACTGCCTCAGTGGCTTAAGGATGCTGAATGTGGATTATGTCTCCTTTGAATATTGTGACAGATATCGTCTCTCAGGACATCACTGCAACCTTGAAGGTCCTCTATGCCCTGTTCAAGAAGCACCAAGGGAAATGAGAGAGGACATCATGTGAAGAGGAGCAGAACTGCTGGAAATACAGAAAAGGCAGAGGAGAGTGTTCAGCCAATTACTGAAAGGTGATTTGACAGTTTTGAGAAATTTGGCTGATGCTGTTATCCAGGCTGAATTAAAGGATTATACTAGTTTTATATAAAGTTTTTGCCATCCTTCCTACCTATTAAAAGTCCCAGTGAAATGGTAGTTGGAGCATCTTTATCTTCTGCAATGCGATGTACAGTATGTGGTTAAAATATGTGAGATAGCTATAGCTGCAAGAAAGTTTTAATAAAAATCATTCAAATATATGCTTGAAATGACTCAAAGATGAAAGCTCCACAAGCATCATAGATGATTTTACTTACTGTAAGTTAAATAACTTGGCGAGACAGGATTGCAGCCTGAAAAATGTATTTTTAATGTCACTGTGTCTTTAAGAAAAACATGCTATATGTGAACATTTTATCTCAATAAAGCTTAAAGAGCAGTACCAAAAACATCATGATTAAAGATTCAGATGGGGGAAGCAACTATGGTAGGAAGTGGCTTTAGGATCGGTGTATCAGAAGACTGAGAGTGAGAAATGTTAAGATGTAGATGTGTACACCTGACTAAGCTGATGCAAGTCATTTAATACAAGCAAAATTTCAGCAAACTGCCTTACCAAAATAAGATCTAAAACCGTAACGACACCAATTTAAAAAAAAAAAAAATCTAACCAGTCATCAACAGTCAAACAAGTTTTAAATAAACCCCAAGTTACCCATGTTTGCCCAAACTCTCCCTTATCAATATCCATCAGTTTAAGCTACCAACTTCATATGTTTCCACTGTTTTCCTGTGCAAACATATGATAAAACATTTCAAGCATGCCAAGTCAAAATAAGAGTTAAGATGATTTGACTAATCTATTGGTTTCTTTACAGCTTCTTTGATCATCTAACTGCTTGTGTTTTTATGTTGTTGTCGGTTCTTAGATCTCTGCATTTACCTTAGTGCTTACAATGTCTTATAGCTTATAACCTTCACTGTTATATCTTGGAGGTTATAGCCTAAGCTATAATAACCAGTTTATGATAATATGTGAATTACTGCAATTAAAAAATAAAAGAAAGAAAAGTCAAGTTCACACCTATGTGTTTATATGTCTGCACATCACATTTAAACGTATGCTCACATCTTATGGACAGTATAAGGATGAATAAATCTCAATTGACAACATAAATATATTGTTTAGATGTTTTATTTTGGCTCACATTTCACATCCTGTCACATTTGTCCTTAGAGTAACCTAACCTTGGTTGCTCACTGAAAATTCAGTGATTTTTACCTTTGTCTCTTTCTCTTCTACTCTTGCTATACCACTCCCCTGTCTTTGACTGTCATTTCTCAACAAACAATGTGGATTTCTTTCTCTGCTTCTTTATGTGCTGCTGCTGACTGTGACCTCTTTTTTCCCCCTTTTATCCACTGAATTGTTCACAACTCAATGTCGTCCAATTGTAGAGAGGGTGCAGCGTGCAGTGGCAGACAAAAGATGTGGTTATTACAAAGCACATTTTTGCAAATTATGTGCTGAATTAAAGTCAGCTAAAACTGGGAAAATGCACTTAATTATCTCCTGTTTACAAAAAAGTGTCATTTTTTTCAATTAAATTGAAATTTATTCAAACCACTGATGGTTTTCTCGTGGAAAGCTTTATATGTAGCTGTACTCGAGTGTAAATAACACCTCTTTACCACTATCACTTTAGTTAGGTCTTGCGGATTTAGTTTCTCTAAACTGTAGTATATGTGTCTTTGTTTGTGTTTTGAGGTTAAAGTATGAAATTTCTGTGACACTAAACAATATCAACAACCTCTTTCATACTTCTCAGTCCCTACAGTTTTCTTGCAGATGTGTTTGTTGGGATGCCAGTTTATTTGTTTTCACCAAAGTGATGGAAAGTACTCCTAATTCACATTTTATTTCCACTGACATTTGAAAAAGCTCGCATAAAATTTGCTTGGCAGTCAGATGGAAATATACGAGCTGCTGTATAACCAGAGACTCCAGAGACAGAAAGAGACACTGAGGTGTGAGTTGTTGTTGTTCATCATTTAGTGGCCATTATAGTGGACAGTTTATGTATTATAAATCCAAATTGCTTATCTTTTCTATTCAAATTTACAGCCTCTGAACTCCTCATCCTGAGTCACTGCAAACTGAATTAGTTTTTAAAAAACTAGACTGTATATTCGTTTATGAGAGGGGAAAAAAACACGTGTGTGTTCAGTGTTCGGTGGAGCTATTAAAGAACACAGTTTTTTAAAAGTTAATGTTTTGTGCATTTTAATGCTTCCGAATGCAAATTTATACAAACTGATGAAGTCTTGCAAATATTTAAGTACTTTGATGGAAACATGTTCCATACTGTTTTGTCCACTATTGTGGACTCATATATTGTAGACATCTGCATTCTGCTGTATACTGGTACTCAATACGGCTTACACCATTGATGAGCTCTTCATCCTTGGTGCTTTAACACTGTCTGCCTTGAGACATTTAACCTGCACCACCTCCCCATCCTCCACCTGTATTCATAGTAAGTTAGCATCTGAATGTTCATTAAAATAAAATGTTCACATTCACCAAATGCTGTGTATTTTGTTATCAGTGGGAGGACTTTGGAGCTCAGGGATGGTCTAATTAGGCTTGGATACAGTAAGTTAGAGCATCACATGAGTTAAAAACTACAAAACCAAAATGTCTATCATTGTTTCAATGAACGGGTACAACCTTGAAGCAAATTTCCTGACTCAGTGGGTAGTGAATGGACTTTTTCCCATAAGGTAAATGCTCCACCTGGCTGTAAATGACATGGACTGAACTATGTAAATATACAAAAACTGAGCTTATTGCTTAACTATTTATTCACATACAGTAGAGTATATCCTAGATAGGAAAGTAATAGTATTGGTTTATATTTTATTTGTCAGCATGCTGTCCTTATGCGAAAATAGACCCCTGTGTTAATCTTGATATAATAAATGTACCTATTATTAAATGTTTTTTAAATAATATGTATTATAAATGTTACTTCTAAGTATTCTATTTTATGTCTTGTTAAGAGTTAATGGTTTTATGATTGCAATCCAGTATCATTCAAGATCCTGTAAAAGTTTTCTGAACAGTGGGTAACTGTTAAGACGTTGTACAGTACAGAAATTAGGTAACAACAAAATATTTACCATTTCTTAGAGTATTATATGCACTGTAGGTTTTGCTAGTAGGAATTTGCTTGGGGGTACATGCCATTCCCCTTGTTAGCAAAATTACCAAAATGCATCCCCCTTGTCAACCTGCCATCCCCATGTGTGTGCTAGTTAACAGGGGTTGGTGGGCATCCCCCTGTTAGAAAATAACAAATCAGCTCCTGTATGTAGGGAAAGCACACAATACAGTGGAGAGCATAGGATTAAATGATGGGGATTTCAGGAGAAATTGTGGAATTCATAACATTTTTCACAATTGGGATGCTACCTAAACTGTGTCAGTTTCCTGCAGTGTCAATCTTAAAACCTTACAGTCTTCATAACTGCAAAGAAGAGGAAGAAAAATGAATAAATCATTTGATTTCATTGTATTGCACTATAAAGGACAGTGCCTACTGGCATAACATTGTTATTTCAGTACATTGCTGTACTGCATAAATGATTGACAAGTTCCTCATTATTTGAAGGTGTCTACCCATTCTGTTTAAGCTTGCTGGCACAAACTAAATAGTTACATCCTAGTATTGGTGAGTACCCTTTTTATATTTTTCAACAACCCCTTTCCCAAAGCCTGTTTGTTACTTTCCTGTACCCTTTCAGATCAGTTAGCATATTTTAACTGTGAATCATGTTATTCCATACTGTATTTACTTTAACGTTCCCAGTGTTGTGCACCCTCCCCGTGTGTTTGCTTCCCCTTTCCTCTTTTCTGCTCGTCTCTCTCCTCCCTCAGTCGTTCTTCACTCTTTCTCAGATGCACTGGGTGGTGCAATTGATGATTGTCCTGCGCCTGTTTAAAGGACACTGGGAAAAGGGTCTCGCTCTCTCCCAGACCAAGAAGCATTCCAACATCCCAGACCTCTGCTTCTTTGTGGGGATTTTTTTTGTTTTTGTTTTTGTTTTTGTGGTAGTCTCTTTATTCACGGTTTTGTTTGTTACTTTAGTTTTCTTACCTCATTAGACTAGGAATGGAAGTTCTGGGTCCTACAGCATATTGCATGGCTTCCACCCTTTTTTTCCTTTTTGCCAGACCTCCAGCTCTTTAGGTTATTTTATTTCATGTTTAAATAAAAGAACTCTTGCTGGTAAAATGAAACTCGGGTGTTGCATCCTCTTTATATGTTGCAATCACTGAGATAAGTTGTTTGTTTTTCCTGGAAATACTGAAAACAATTTCCACTAAACATTAGTATCGTTTCCTAGTATGAACACAATAAGTAGTTATTACAAAACTTCTCAGTTCTCTTTTACTCTGAAATGTCCAGTCGTTACTCCTTTGTTCCCCATTCTTTTTTTATCAGTCGGAATTGGTATTTAATCCTTATGTCAGTCACACAGTAGTATTTTTCTGTCACAGTGGTGGTTGTTCATATTAAACATGGCCAAATAATAAGACCAGTGTATGTAAGTAATTCTTTCAAGCCAAAAGTTTTACGTTGCTCTAAATACTTCCCAGAGTTTTTTTCAACTCTTGGATCAGTATAATATCACTGACAGGGGTTATCTTTAATATGGTCATTTAAGGCACATAGCTCTGGCTACAAGCACAGCAGTCCCAGGCACCAAGGACAGCCAATCAGAAAATCGTTGGCTTAAAGGGTGGGTGGCTTTAAAAGCAGAGGGCTTCTTTCAGACAGAGGACAAACTGAAGGGCTGTATAAAATATAAAATATAAAGTAGAAAATGAATAAAGATTATTTTATACTGTGAATCATGCAAAAATGGTAAATGGACTGGTACTTATATAGCACTTTTCTTCTCTATTTGAACACTCAAAGCACTTTATAATATGTGTCTTATTCACCCAATCATACAAGCACTTTTTCTATACCCATGTGCTTTTCCAACATTAGCCCACATTCTCTACAAGACTCTACAAGAGTCCAAGAATAAAAATATGGACTTGGAAAGGTCTTATTTAAAATGCTACCTACCAATGTTAAAAAAAGAAAAGGTGACAAGTCACAAGACTGTATATGTGAGTTTGTTTTCACTTTTTGGTTTCTTTGGCAGGCAATTGGGATGATTGCTGTGACACACAACACCCTGAGTGAAAGTCGGAGAGGATTAATGTCTTTTAGCCACTGTATGCATATCAATGAAAGGTCACAGCTTAGTCTGACACCAGTTTCTAATCCATCAGAACAAACAAGGATAAATTCTAGGATAAGCGTTAAGGAGATTAAACCTGTTCTGTTCCAACAACAAGCCCTTTTTCCTCCATTAGGACAGCACATCACTACCATTGCCCCCCTAAAAAGACGGGTTCTGTATAATGGGAAATAGAAATACATAATTTATACCTACTGAATTAGGCAAGGGGTGAGAATATTGTAGAAATCATTTAATACTATTTTTGAAGCTACTGAGAATATATATTACTGCCTGGAGTCACCACAGCGGAGGATTTCTAATAAACTGATCGTGAAGAAAACAAATGCTGTCTCCCTGCCTAGAAACCCAGGAGACAAATAGTTGTCAGAGTCCATCCAAAATGTTGACAGAAAACATGAGTAATATCTGCCTCCCTTGTCACATTGAACAGATGCATCTCTCTGTGCATGAATAGGGGAACAGAGCCAACAAAGCAGGATCAGTTTTACAGAAAAAAATAGACTGGTTTCTTATTCCACTGCTGTTACATATATTTGTGTATGTTTATATTGGCTAAGACAGAGGTGACAGTTTTCTGGAGAGGTGTATATAACTCAAAAATAAAGAGATTTGATACTCTCAAGTTTTCAACCTTGTTAATGTGTCCATATGGTATTTTTTTATATGCCGAAACACATCATGATAGAAATAAACAGTCA
Organism: Paratilapia polleni; assembly: GCA_015106735.1. Classification (NCBI taxonomy): domain Eukaryota; kingdom Metazoa; phylum Chordata; class Actinopteri; order Cichliformes; family Cichlidae; genus Paratilapia; species Paratilapia polleni. The sequence goes on along the minus strand of VUQI01030141.1, from coordinate 1,045 downwards.
AAGCCATGGGTGAGCATTTTCTCCTAGTAACTGCTGTTTCTAAATGACAGACTCTATACAAATACAAGAATTCAAATTCAGACAGCCAGAGTTTCATATGTTATCCAGGTTACCCAAGTATGTTACACAATGCATATGAATGGGGGTAATTCTCAGAGATGACAATCAGAAACAAGATTTATTAGCATCACATATCTAGTACTGTAGAGAGTAGGATATATATCTATATCTATCTATCTATCTATATAAACACACACACATACATACATACATATCTATATACACTATATTGCCAAATGCATTCACTCATCCATCCAAATCATTGAATTCAGGTGTTCCAATCACTTCTATGGCCACAGGTGTATAAAATCTAGCACCTAGGCATGTAGACTGCTTCTACAAACATTTGTGAAAGAATGGGTCTCTCTCAGGAGTTCAGTGAATTCCAGCATGGTACCGTGATAGGATGCCACCTGTGCAATAAGTCCAGTCATGAAATTTCCTCACTACTAAATATTCCACAGTCAACTGTTTGTGGTATTATAACAAAGTGGAAGCAATTGGGAACGACAGCGAAGTGGTAGGCCACGTAAAATCACAGGTAAGCGGACGCTGAGGCGCAGAGGTCGCCAACTTTCTGTAGAGTCAATAGCTACAGACCTCCAAACTTCATGTGGCCTTCAGATTAGCTCAAGAACAGTGCATAGAGAGCTTCATGGAATGAGTTTTCATGGCCGAGCAGCTGCATCCAAGCCTTACATCACCAAGCGCAATCCAAAGCGTCGGATGCAGTGGTGTAAAGCACGGCACCACTGGACTCTAGAGCAGTGGAGACGTGTTCTCTGGAGTGACGAATCACGCCTCTCCGTCTGGCAATCCGATGGACGAGTCTGGGTTTGGCGGTTGCCAGGAGAACGGTACTTGTCTGACTGCATTGTGCCAAGTGTAAAGTTTGGTGGAGGGGGATTATGGTGTGGGGTTGTTTTTCAGGAGCTGGGCTCCACCCCTTAGTTCCAGTGAAAGGAACTCTTAATGCTTCAACATA